>JAEIFU010004394.1:0-15540 GCA_018904235.1 Lordiphosa stackelbergi | reverse complement strand
AGATTAAGAAGTGGTGTATAAATGAATGATAGAGCGATCAATTACCATTCAAGATAACTTTACCCTTTATAATAAATGAGCCGATACTAAGATATACACAGTTATTTAAAGGTACTTTTTTTCCCCATTCAAAAAAACGTTTTAGGGTGATTCTTCCTTAGTACTATACTAAGGAAGAAGCAACCCCCAAAACCCAAAACCAAATTATATCAATCTGTATTGGTAAATGATCCGAATTCGCAGACATTTGGTTAAAACCTTTCGCCATCAAAAAAGTTAAAGATAGACACAATTGGTCGTTGGAAATGGAGCATTTATCAGTTCCGATTCCGCATAAACTTAAGAACGGCAAATGGTTCAATTGTGCATCTCTATACATAAAGCGTTAAGACATTGAATGTGATCATCAGTCTACAGCAAACACCGTAATAGTTAGGAATTTCTCAATAGCTTCCTATAGTGATCGGACATTGTACTAAGAAAGAATTCCCTCAATGCAGCTCCCATTGCTCTCCAAAACGAAAAAAAAGTTTAAATGCTCAAAATATTTACTAGAAGTGTGTTTTTCTTGATATCGAAGAATAAAAATCAACTCTATTTGTTAAAAATACAATTTAATAACAAAAAAAAAAAACTTCACTCGAGTCAGAGTACCATTCTAACCCACGACTGCAGACGTGTAGGGCTGACTCTCTTCCTTCGCGCCACGCTGGCCATTCTTAGGCCCACCGCACACAGACAGCGGAGCGGAGAGTAGCATATCAACTTTGGAAAATCAAACGCACAGAGCACATAGCGAGCCCGTACACCAACAGCTTAGCTGAGCGGAGCATTTTGTATGTAAAATTCTGCTCAGCTCCGCGTTCTGTGTGCGGTGGGCCTAAATTTGGTTGCAGACCATTGATAACAATGAAGCGCCCTCAAGGCAGATATCTATTGTTATTTATTATTGTAATAAGGTGTAATCTCTATCTCTATAAATATAAAAGAAAGTGTCCTGATTCATTGACTGACTGACTGATTGGCAATCATCGCACAGCCTAAACGGTAGGAGACAGAAAACTGCAATTTTTACAGAAGTTTCTGTTAGTGGTGAAAGTGCATACTTAGACGGTTTATTTTGGAAAATTCCACCCGGAAAAGTCGGAAAAGCGTCGGAAAAGTTTGTATGGGAAAAATGTTATTTTTCATCCGATTGACTTGAAACTTGGTTTGTATGCAAAGTACGTGAAATAATTCGACACGTGTATACCCGATTTTGGAAAATCCGCCCACGAGGAAAATGGCCGGAAAATTCTGAATGAAAAACACTATTTTTCATCCAATTGTCTTGAAACTCGGTTTGTAAGGATAGAATACGAAACAGTTTGAAATGTGATTTTCCGAAGTTGGAAATTTTGACCCAACGGTCGGAAAATTCTGCATGAAAAAAAAACTATTTTTCATCCGATTGGCTTGAAACTCGGTTTGTAAGGACAGAATACGAAATAAATTGAAATTTGATTTTCTGATGTTGGAAAATTTGACCCAACGGTCGAAAAATTCCCGGAAAGTTCTGCATGAAAAAACAATTTTTCGCCCGATTGGTTTGAAACTCGGTTTGTACAGAATAAGAAATAATTAAAAATGTGGTTTTTCAATGTCGGAAAATGCTACATGCAAAATAACCATTTTTTATCCGATTGACTTGAAACTCGGTTTGTAAGGTCAAAATGAGAATTCATTTGTGTTTTAATTTTCAATTTTGGAAATAACGCCGAGATGCCCACTGCGAAGTGAATGGGATGTGGGTGGGATGTGGATGGGAAGTGGGCGGGAAGTGAGTGGGAGGGATGTGGGTGGGATGTGGGCGGGAAGTGGGAGGGAAGTGAATGAGATGTGGGTGGAAAGTGTTGAAGGCGCAGCGAAGCGGGACGGGTTATATGCTAGTTTATTATAAACAGTTGTTAAAAGATCCTTAAGCACAAGAACAAACACTTTGCCTGGAGGAACCTACTCCAGCTTAAGGACCAATTTTTACTTCTGTAGCAACAGAGAACGTCATAGAAGATTGTACAGTTGGCCCTGCAGGAATAAACCAAAATGAATACACGCATACATTTTTATACCCTTGCGAAGGGTATCAGAATTTGGCCCAGAAGTTTTCAACGCATAGAAATTTTCATATCCGACCCTATAAACTAAATGTATTCTTGAACAGGGCGAGGAGCCGAGTCGATTTAGCTTTGTCCGTCCGTCAGCCTGTCTGTCCGTCTGTCAGTTTTGAAGCAATCGATCTGAAACTTAGCACAGTCTTCTTTTTACTGCAGACTGCTAATATGTCGGAACCGACCGGATCGAATGATTTTATTTTACAGCTGCCATAGGAACTATCGATCAAAAATGTGTGTTAGTGAGAAAAAATTTTTGTGTTTTCAATTATACAGTTCCTAAACTCGGCGATTGATAATTTGATCGAATTTTCGATTTTATTGCTAGCGTAGATATTTCGCTCTGAGATTTCAAATCATTCGCAAGGGTATAAAAACTTTCTCAGAGACGAAGTTAGCTTGGCCTTCTCAGTTAGCTATTTTATATTATTTTCAGCTACTTTTGCAGTTCAACAGTTGATTACACTGCTTGTGTATTGCTGAGAGTAAATACTCGCATTGACTCGTAGTTTCAGCCACGAGTCGCTGCGAGCTCTTGTTGCCGAAATCAACGATTTACTCTCGTACACGAGTAACACAATTCTTACAAGCACGCAAAAAAAGGAGAAATTGTTACTCGCCGGTGGCTGGCATTAAGCTCGATCGAGCTCCTTTAGCAGCGAGCTTTAACAAGCTTGTACTCGTAAGAAAATAGAGCTAGCTCGTTCTGACTCGTTTTGATGTGATTGCGATTATTTCATTTTGTAAACCGAGTAAATGCGCGAATGTGATCGAAAATGGGGTGATTAAGATTTATTGGTTTAGATTTATTGATTTCATATCCCAGTGCTACAAGTTACAACTTATAGAATTTGAGTATTGCGGGCTCGAGGTCAAGTAAAACACACAGATGTGTATGTTGTTTTTCCAATATATTTCAGTTGCTCCTCGGCAACCATCTTCAGGGACACTACAAAACAATTTCCAATTACAATGTAACATTGACTTAATACAAAAAACACAAACTTTTTTACATACATTGTTTTACACGTCTGTTCCGTTCGGCGTAGAGTTGGATACTGAGTTATTGTTTGGTCAGTAAGTGTCTGTATAGGTGCGCGCAGTTCTCTGTGTCCGATTTGTAGTTAAGCCTTTTGTCAGTGTGTGTGTCTATAATATACAGCATCTCAAGAGTGAAGCGTTTGCTGTAGTGGTTTTCTTGCTGTAGGATTGTTGTTGCTTCAAAAAGGTCGCTAACTATCAACGTTACAACTTATATTTAATGCACCAGTCACATTGACATATAAATTTCTTTTGACTTTAGACTTACAATTGTTTTATCTTATTTAACTAACTAATCGTTGTAGGTGAGTATAGTTTTTAACTGATTAGGCAATTCATTCCATAGTGGGATAGCAGGTGTGTATGCGACTTTTTCCTTTGTAATTCCAATTTCGAAAGTCAACTGGGATTGATCACCTTAACTTTGCCCTGCTGATTGCTGCTTGCTTGCTTTCAGTACGGTACTGCACTCATTCATGAAACTTTATTATGAGTTTAGTACTGGTACCCAAAACCTTCTAGGTCAATTAATAGACATCTCTGTGGTTTCTATCAGATCCTGGAGAAATCTTAACCTTAATTCAAGCTAAGAAAATGGCTATAGCCTAAGAGCACTAATATACAACTCTTTAACAGAATTTCATATTTCAATATTCCCACTGATTGAATTATGATTTATCAATTAGGATAAAACAGGAATACGATCAAGCTTCAGTTGCTTCTAAGTGCAATGCAATTTTCTCACCATATTTATAAGCCTTCCGTGCATGACCTCATCCGTGGGCAAATAAGCCGGTTTCGCAGTCGCTGTTGTTGCTGTTGTTGTCACCGACGACATCGTTTTAATATTTTGTTGTCCACTGCGCCAGGCTTATCGCGTCCAATAAACAACAACAAGACGCACGCCAAGGCAAAGTAAAGTAAGGCGACTGCCAGGAATTTTAAAAGGTTCAGCGCCAGCAGAGCCACCGTTTGCCACTCAGACTGTGAACCAAGTCCATACCCTAGCCCAGACTGGGTCACTTACGCATCCTCTAAGCGCGACTTTATGACTCAACGGCGGCTTTGAATGAAATTGATGTCGCGTGCGTTTTTGTCTATGATAAGGGTTTGGCCTTTGCCTCTTCCAGGGGCAATTAGGCGGCTTAGCGACCGAGTCAGGGACTCCTAAATTGATTTCACAGCGTGCCCTTAAGAACAAGGCAGGGCAGGTAGTACAGGTGCCGGAAGCAAATATCGGAAATGGCTTGTTATCTAGGAAAGGAATTTTATTGTTTGCTAATTGCTTGCCAGGACACACACAGGGAGTGAAAGTGGACGCACAATTACTAACTATTTCTACCCCCACTTCCATTACAGCTGCCTTTCCCATCGCCCGTCGCATTGGACATCCCTATCAGAATCGTACGCCGCCAAAGCGAAAAAAGCCACGCACCTCCTTCACACGCATCCAGGTGGCCGAGCTAGAGAAGCGTTTCCATAAGCAAAAGTATTTGGCCTCCGCAGAGCGAGCAGCCCTGGCGCGTGGCCTTAAAATGACCGATGCACAGGTGAAGACGTGGTTCCAAAACCGACGCACCAAATGGAGGTAAGCGAAAAGCAACAGCAAAAAAAAAATCAATAAGCTTCCCACACTCGATTGGCACTTTAGAAGTGCTGACAGGTTGACACCATCCCTCCCCTCATTCAATTTGGGTTTTGTGTGCCTTTAAAAAAAAAAAACTATGAATTGTAACAAAGGGCTTTTGTGTTAAAGAATGAATTAGAAAACGGGTCAAAGAGATACCAACTAAAGTTTACCCTATATTTAAGCTGTAAGCCGCTCAACACGATCAGCAATATTCGTTCTATTTTCTTTGAGCTTGCTGCCTCTCTTGCGCTCTCAGCATTAACTCTGCAAGCTGATCAATCCAGTTGATATGTCATAGCATAGCCGTCATCTAATAAACATAGCTTTTAGCTTCTACTAGTTGGTGAAGATGATAGGTATCTTCACCAACTATATTTTAATACCTTAGGTACAAATTCGGATCGTTAAATTAAAAACTTATTTAAATCGGAAAATCTTTTACAAATTAACATTACGTTTTAAGCCAACTCTAAGAAATCATCGTTATGCTCTCAGTAAAGAAAGCGTAAAAAATGCGCGACTACTATTAACTGAGGGGTAAAAGGCTCATACACTATTCATGAGTACATTAAATGAAAAAGCACGAGCACACAGCTCCAGCTCCAGGGGTTGTTTGACTATGAGGGCGTTACAATTTGTAACCACGTAGAAGGTTTTTGTTTTTAATATGCTGAAAGTGAATTCCATTTTGTTTCTTTCTTTGCATTATTCCCATTTTAACAAGAAAAGTAGGTGCTAAATGCAAGTACACAATCCCCTTCTAAAGTGGTAACAATGTCGGACGAAATCTTGTTTAAAAATAGAAAACAAAAAAAATAAAATTACATAAAAAGTAAAGTGTGGATCGGAAACTATGCACTCGGAGAAAAAATAGAGACTTTCACTCTTGGATCAAAAGTGTTCGTTTTCAAAAGAGTGACTATTCTTGATAAAAAAGCGAATATTCTCAATTTTTCTTAATTTATTCTTAACATAGATAATGACGAATTAAATAGACAGTTTATGATATTAATCCCAAATTTTTTTAAAATAGCTCTTCCCCAAATCCTTCCCTACATCTAAATAAAATGAATGTTTGTCTGTCTGTCCCTGATGCCTGCCTAAACCGTTCATCCGACTGTGATGAAACTTTGGAGAATGGTGGGACGCTTGCCCCCTAAGGTTTCTAGGTTAAAAAAAGGTGTGAGTATCGTTAACACTCACGAGGCTTTGATGTGAAACATGATGCTAAGTCTAAAAGCTGTTTAGGGGCTGTTTAAGAACTGTTTAGTCACTTTCAAATCACTGTCAAGTCAATGTTTAGTCACTGTCAAGTCACTGTTTAGGCACTGTCAAGTCACTGTTAAGTCACTGTCAAGTCACTGTTTAGCCACTGTTTAGTTACCGTCAAGTTACTGTCATGTCACTATCAAGTTACTTTTTAGACATTGTCAAGACATTAAGTCAAGTCACTCTCGAGTCATTGCTTACTTTCTGTTTAGTCACTGTCAAGTCACTGTTTAGTCACTGTGAAGTCACCGTCAAGACACTGCTTAGTCACTGTTTAGTCCCTGTTAAGTCACCTCCTCTTTCCCCCACTTTTACTCCTCTCCCCTAGGGACACTCCGATAAAACAACAACACAAAATATGCATGACGTCAGCGTCACGTGACTTTGAAAGCAAATTTTACTTCTACCAAAATCTTCCGTACCGAAATTAAAGATGTTTCACATCAAAAAATGGGCGAATAATTTTTCAAAAGCCTCGAAATTTTCAAAATTTTACCATTCGTCAGATTGCAATGAATGAGGATTGGTTGAACGCTTGCCCTGCAAGGATTCAAAGTTAAAGAAATCGCCGGAAAATGGTAAAAAAAAAACCGCGAAATTTGCAAAATTTCCAATTGCGATGAAACCTTGGGCCATAGACTTGATACACAGGTAATTGATTGCTTGAAGTTGAACCAGGCTAAATAAATTTTATTTAAATGATCAAAAGAACCGCGAAATTTTTAAAAGACCCAAAGGCCAAAAAATTTATATATTTTCCAAAATTTCATAGGACCTAAGGTTATTATGTAGATTGGATAAATGGCAATTGAAGACGCATATATAAGAAGTATAGACCAAAAACCCCAAAATTTGCCAAAATATCATTTGACGATGGTAAATAAGAGGTGTAGATTGTACAGTCTAAAATATATTGCGAATTTTGTTAATTACAATTTCCAAATTTTCATTTATAAAGAAGACTGGAAAACTGGCCGATAAATAAAATAAATAAATAACATTTTTAACACTTCTAGATTATAGCAAAGCATTTGACACGGTAAGCCAAGAAATTCTATGCACTAAATTAAAGAAACTGTACTCAAGTGAAAGAGATACTCGATCTGTTGACATCTTTTGACTATAAAATGTGGTGTCCAAAGGACTTAGTTCTTGGACCACTCTTGTTTCCAATTTATGTAAATGACCTTCGAATTATTTTGTCGAAGTGGATGACTTTCAGTTGTATGTTAGCAGTCCTTTGTGTAAAATAGATGAGTGTGTTCATATCTGTAATAGCGAACTATATAGAATGAGTGAATCGGCTGAAAGGAACGCTCTGAGATTAAACCCGTCCACCCAGCAAACATTTTTTATCGCAGAAGATAGAAATGCGATTCTTCCAGTAGGTGTCGCTTCACTCTGGCGATATCGCATATTTATCGCATTAACATCTCCCTTCGGGAAGAAATGTTTCACTCTGCGACACTTCTTGAAGGAGAGAAAGCGTTTCTTCTGGGAGATACGAAAAAGTCTCTTCTCAGGGATAAGAAAGCGATTCACACAAAAAAATAAATATTTCTGCGCGCTGCTACACAACCTGCTGCTGGCTGCTGCCATAGCTCTCTGCTTGCCTGTTCCGATTAACAACGAATTAAACAAACTTATACTTAATTACATGAAAAACTTGTACTTACTCTGAGGCGATTCGAACTCGGTTCCCTTGGACTAAAATCACGATGGGACTGATGTTTTAGACGACTGCACCACGCTGTGCGTCTAAGACGAGGCAACTAGAGGGTCACTTGTATTGAATCTATTTGAAAGCATTTACCCCTAAATGCATGCTTGTAATTCTCAAGTTCTTATTTATCATTCTGTCCATATATATAGGGCAATAGAAATTGATGCCACATATCGCCAATTTATCCCTTTTATGTTAAAAATGCGAAAACTTGTGTGTTTTGTTTTTGTAAATCGCCAAACTATCATCAGACTCTCATCTCAAACTATCGCCAAACTCACTTTTTGACGAGGGAGATAAGAAACCCGACAAAATGTTTGCAGGGCAAGTCAAAGTATTTAATAATTAGCGACAAATACTTTGATATCTGCAACTTGCCACAGCTAACAATAAGAAATTCTGCTATTGAGTATGTAAGACGAACTTGTAGAATATCTCACGTATCTGCCGAAGTATTGTTTTGTTACATAAAATAGTCTGAAAAAAACCCTCATACATATATGAAAAACTTACTTTTAGCCATTCAAGAAGAACAAACAATATTGTGTGTCAAAAGTACAGACTGTACAGTTTCGGAGAGAAAAAATTTTCATCCATACTGTTCGCTGTGGGAATCGATATCCCCACGATATAAAGACTACAAGAAACTAACATACCGCCCAAATCCCACCCAGATCCTACCCAGATCCAACCTAGCTCCCACTCAGATCCTAACCAGATCCCACTCTGATACCACCCAGATTCTACTTAGATACCATCCAGATCCCGCCCAGATCCCACCCAGAACCCACTGAGATCCCGTCCAGGTAGCACCCAGATTCCACCCACATCCTGCCCAGATACCTCCCAGATCCCACCCAGATCCCATCCAGATCCCTCCGAGATGCCGCCCAAATTAAATCCCACCCAGATCCCACACAGAACCCACCCATATCCCACCCAGATCCCATCCAGATCCCATCCAGATTCCATCCAGTCCCACCCAGATCCCAACCAAAACTCTACCCATATCCCACCAGATCTCACCCTGATCCCACCCAGATCTTTACCAGAACCCACCCAGATGAAGAGGGGCTTCAGCATCTTTCCTACCTCTGTGCTTTCCCCCTCTGCCCATCCTCTTGTGTGTGTGTGTTTGCAGGGAAACTCCACAAAACAACAACACAAAATATGAATGACGCCAGCGTCACGTGACGCTGAAATCAAATTTTGCTCCTACTAAAATCTTCCGTACCGAAATTAAAGATGTTTCACATAAAAAAAAAAATATGCTAGCTATTTATATGGCTACTTGGCAACCACTTCTAGTTATTTCTATATTTATACCCTTGCAAAGGGTATTATAATTTTGGCCAGAAGTTTGCAACGCATAGAAATATTCATTTCCGACCCTATAAACTATATATATTCTTGATCAGGGTGACGAGCTGAGTCGATTGAGCTTTGTCCGTCCGTCTGTCTGTCCGTCTGTCTGTCCGTCTGTGTGTTTCTACGCAAACTAGTCTCTCAGTTTTAAAGCTATCGAGCTGAAACTTTGCACAGAGTCTTCTTTTTACTGCACACTGCTAATATGTCGGAACCGACCGGATCAGATGACTATATCTTATAGCTGCCATAGGAACTATCGGTCGAAAAGTGGGTTTTTTGTGAGAAAAATTGTTTTGTTTTTATTGATTAACGTGTCTCACTTCAGCGATTATTAATATTATACGCTTTCACATAGATTTGGAAGTTTTTGTCAAAATCGGATGACTATATCTTATAGCTGCCATAGGAACTATCGGTCGAAAAGTGGGTCTTTGTGAGAAAAACTTTTTTGTTTTTAATGTTAACGTGTCTCACTTCAGCAATTATTAATATTATGCGCTTTTACAAAGATTTGAAAGTTTTGGTCAAAATCGGATGACTATATTCTATAGCTGTCATAGGAACTATCGGTCGAAAAGTGGGATTTATTTAAAAAAATAGTTTGTTTTAATGCTGGCGTTCTTAAACTCTGATGTATTAAAACATTTGCAAGGGTATAAAAACTTCGGCAAAGACGAAGTTAGCTTAGCCTCTCGTTTATAATATCGAAAGAATATCAATTTTTCATATCTATGTGGTTCTATTTCTACCTAAACATATGGACGCTATAATATTACCTTGATATTTTTTTTAAAATGAAGGCCGATTTGATACTCAGAATACCCGTTTGATACTAAATATCGTGATCTTTTTTTCTGTGTACCGATCTAGCCATTCTCTCAAATGGCTTCTCTGATAGTTCTCCCCACTCCCCTAGTCATTAAAAACCAAAAATCGAAGAGCGATTTCTGAAGGGTACAGTCACCACTGTGGTTTAATGAAAACTTTATGCGAAACTTGCCCATGCTAGTTGAAAACTGATATATATTAAGCTTGTTTGTTCTCCAATTTAAGACGGTTTAATTTTACCAAATTAATTGCAACTACGATAATCCATATATTAATTTCATTCAAATTCTGTAAGTCGGACTTAACACACTGAAACAAAATGATGACCTCATTACCAGCTTCGTAAAGGGTCCTAGAAAAATGCAGAAATTCATAAAAAGTTCAAAAATCTGGTTCAGTCTGAGGGGTTATATATTTTAAAGGTTCGGTTTGCAGCCCAATAGCACAAATGGTAAACCTACTCAGGGGCTTCTCAAAAGACTTCTTGTGTCCCTTTAAAAGTATATAACTACAGTTAAAATACCTTTACATATGTTCCTACACATTTAGCTTTACTTTGTTGTGAAGTAACACGCAAGCGAAATACTGGCAATTAGCATTTTGATTTATGTCACTTAAAACGGAAACTTTCCGCACTCGCTCATAAACATACACATTTCCACATGGCAAATGGCAATTCATTGTGGATTTGAGACCTCATTTACATACATACAAACTATACTTGGCCATATCGAAGAGCGACCCTCGTGGCCATAAATAAAGTCACGCGCATGTCTCCTGCTAATTTAATGGGGCATTGATGCGTTGAGCGCGCTTGCGTGTCGCTAATTGTTTTCTATTTTATTTATATGTAGAATAAAACAATTTAAACACTAAGTACAGGCCATATTCATATGCGATTACTTACGAGCATAATGATAATGGGTAAAGTTTTGTTTTTTTTTTATGGAAAAGTTTTTCTTTTCCTTTTTTTCACAGGCAACGTTGGCTCGTTTAAGAAGCGTTAATTGCCGCTTAGCGGCATGGCGCAGAACCCGGTGCTCTCGACTTATCAGCCATTTTGGGGTCTATTTGAGCTCGTAAAAATTAATGATGTAAAACGCAATTTTGTTTAACGGCAACGGCCGCTCTCGGCCACGGCTCGTTTGTGGTTAAGTGAAATGGCAATGTGAACATTATACAAGCGCCATAATTACGACTCTGCATACCAAGTAAATGGCTACATAAATACATACAAACACACGATACATACTAAACATAATTGCCTTAATGCAAATGGCGCTGCATTTGCAAATAATTTAAATAATTAGCTATGACCAAAATGGCGTATGAGTTATGCAACTAGAATATGAAAAGGTGGCTAAATTAAGAAGGCGTTGTTGTCCCAGAATTAGAGAAGAATAACATTCCCGCACACAGAAAGCGGAACGGAGCACAGCCTATCCGCTTATCCAGGTTGTAAACGAAGAGCTTATAAAAAAATTCTTATTTTTAATATGTGTTTCAATTTAATTGCTTTCCCAAGAAAATATTTGATATGTTTTTATTTCACTTTTACTCCCATATGAACATCGTCATATCGACAATATCAATTTGAAATGTTTCAATTTTTACTTTCATTGTTCCACAATTCGCGACGGAACATTATTTTACAAATTTGTTTTCGAAACATCATTTTGCACCCACAAAATATTTCGTAAATAATGAATTGGCAGTGAAAGAGCAGAAATGAACAAACATTCTTGTTTACAGCGGATAAGCCACTTTTGCCGCCGTATTGCTAAGCTCTTGGTGTACACGCGCTCTATGCGCTCTGTGTATTTGATTTCAAAAGCGGATAGGCTGTGCTCCGCTACACTTTCTGTATGCGGGGGTCTAAGGGTGTTCACCATCTCACTTTTGGCTTTTGCTTAGGTGGTCTACCGAGGTGAGAGTTCCCTCATTTCTGAAGTTTTTTCCATCGTCTGATTGCCCCTTTAGCTTGTGGCAAATATATCCAGCGAAATTCTCTAACGCATCAATTTCCACGGCCGCCAATCGGTTTGATATTGGTCGAAAGAATTGCTATTGGGTAAAGGATACAATATAAATTATGTGATTATAAACCATCCAACCAAGGGATGGGAGCGGAGCTGCTATTCAAATTCTTGTCTATCTGGATGATGGTGCAATCCACATCGTGATCGAATATAGCCTAATAAATTCTTCACCAAGTCCTGGTTTAATCTGTGCATCAAAATATACATGACTGGGATTTATTTTTGAGACCGGCAAAAAAGCAGGTTGCAGGACCTGTCTCCTGGGATAAGCACTTGCTGCCCTGAAGCTTAGATTCAAACTCGGCACAGCTTCTTCTTTTAAGCCATTGATGTGATACCTTGTAATCGCACGTTCCATATAAAATTCTCGTCATAAAAATGGTCAGCACAAATGCGCTAGCTCGACTGGAGAGCATATTTATTTCCAATAGACTTGAGCCATTTCTCCTAAAAATGTGGACTTTTAGGAAACGAAAGAAGCTCTTGTTGTTTTCTTCGTCTCCGAACAATTTACAAATTTTACGATGCACTTCATCTCTTAATTAATTGGTTTCATTTGTTTTTTATACTAATCTCCATATCAAAAACAAGTAAGAGTGTTGCGGTCGAGTGCCCCGACAGCAAAATACCCTGTTCCAAGTAATGTGGTTCCTATAGCTTTGAATTCCTTTTATTTTAAAATTTATTTGAATAAATGGGGAATCGCACTTGCATATCTTCGGTGTTTTTGCTCGGATCTTATAGTGGTATACAGAACAGACAGATATTGGGCCTAACTGAATATATATTAAGTCACTAGGCTCAAGCTTAAAAATTGTAGCTCTGACAGTTTTTCGCGGTTAGAAGAAGGAGGAGGAGGAATTTGCCAAATCTGGAGCAAACTTGATCTGGGTACAGTATACACCTACATACATGCAAAAATTTGTGGCTCTGCCTCTTATAGTCTCTGAGATCAACGCGTTCATACAGAGAGAGAGACAGTTTTTCGCTGCTAAAAGATGGAGGAGGTGGAATTTTCCAAATCTGAAACCAACTCGATGTGGGTACAGTATTCACCTACATACATGCAAAAATTTGTGGCTCCACCTCGTATAGTCTGTAAGATCCACGCGTTTATACAGAGAGAAAGACAGTTTTTCGCTGTTTAAAGATGGAGGAGGAGGAATTTTCCAAATCTGAAACAAACTCGATGTGGGTACAGTATACACCTACATACATGCCAAAAATTGTGGCTCTATCTGTTACAGTCTCTGAGATCGACGCGTTCATACAGACAGACAGACGGACAGACGGACATGGCTAAATCGACTCGGCTGTTCATGCTGATTAAGAATATATATACTTTATGGGGTCGGAGGTGCTTCCTTCTGGCTGTTACATACATTTGCACAACTTCATGATCCCCTGTTTCTCATTTTTAATGAGAACAGGGTATAAACAGCTTCGAACAGCTGATCAGCCATTTATTTAGTGGCATTTATTTTGCTGATTTCCAGAAGCGAAACTAAATAATCACAGCGTTGCCACATCGTTAGCTTGTGTGGATTGCAAGCACAGCCGATTTGCTAGACTAAATTGAAAATAAATTACTTGCAGCACATTTTTCCAGACAACATTGAACAAATTAAATACAAATGCGGGACTAACCCAAATAGTCTAACAAAAAATAAATTTATATGCATATACAAAAGCAGTCTTTTTATTAGTTTTTGACATCTACCAAGGATCACGTAGTTGCCCACACTCGAGGTAGTACATCTTGTGACTTTGAAAGCTGTAAGCCGATTTTCAAATATTCTAAACTGTAATTTGATAAACTCATTTTGAATTCAAGCGGCTGACAAATCAGTGCGACCCTACAATTGGGCCGTCATTTTGGGTATTTTTTTAGTGTATTTTAAGAGATTGTGGTCATACTATAGCTTACAATCCACTTAATAAATAAGTGGCAATTTCGTGACTTAAATTTTTATTTGTTCTGGAAATAGGCCTTTAAAACGACAGACGCGGGCATTTCCTATCGATAACTGTGGCCCTGCTTTCTGGTTCGATAAATTCTCGCGCATGGAAAAACGCACTTTCGGCTGCGGTACCTTATAATTATTCATTCATGCCTTGTAGTAATTGTATCTTGGGTGGGTTTTTTCTAAATGTTATATGATTAAACTAGCAAAGGTCACTAAGAAAGTTCTGAATAACATTCGAATCTGACTGTTACGATCAGGGCATAATAGCGGAACCGGAACCGTTAACCGAAATAAACCGTTTCAAATCGCGTACCGGAACCGGAATCGAAACAAATTTTACTTTGGGAACCGAAAAACGATTACCGTTATTATTGGAACCGATATAACCGGAACGAAACCGAAACGTTGGTACCGGTACAGTTTCGGTTTTTTTACCTTTGCAGAGCTCATCGTAATTTTAGTCAGACATTTGTAATGCAAAAAAAGCAATCATAAAACGACCTTTACACTATGCCAGATTTTCTTTCAACTATTTAGAAGTCATAACATTTAAGCACCCATCGATTGCCCCACGCGTTGGAGCTCGACCTACAGGATACCAAAATATTTGCTGGCGTAAGACGTCTTCAACTCTTGCTCCAATTTTGCGGCTGCAGGACTTTCTTCTGAACCGGAAAGTGTGGGACTCGCGAAATTGTGCGCATATTAGAATCAGCGGAGGCGGACACAACTAAGCTTAAAGCCGAAAATCTAGTTTTGGATTCACTGCAAATTGGAAATGTCAAAAAATTCGTTCTCTCTTGCGAAATCGTTTTTTCAGGCAATATAAAAACGAGAGAAATCCCTTTTAGAAAACAATGCTTTTCTATGTGCAATATTTTTGGACCCTAGGTCTAACCTAACGCTAAGTACTGAGCAAAAAAATACTTGTATCGATCTTTTACATAATATTTTTGCACAAATTTTTTCGTTTGCTAATTAATCACTGCTTAATAAATTGCAGTTCAAATTCTGGTTCATTTGAATGCGCCGACGAAATTGAGGCATATTGATTTTGATTCTTACCTCTACAAAGTTCCCAGAATTGCGTGCGATTTCAAAAGTCGTTCTTTCTGTTCCAGCTACGCAGGTAAGCGTGCAACGCCTATTCTCTGGCGTTAAATATATAATGAATCCGCTAAGAAGTTGCATGGACTTAATCACATTTAATGCAATTATTTATGTCACTGCGAGCAAATCACAAGAATGCTATATAGTGGACGTATAAAATTTAGAAGTTAATTCGAAAACTAGTAATACATAATATAATATTTATGAGCATGTAATGTAATCATTAGATCTTACATGTTTACTACATAAAAAAATACGAAATATAAAGGCTCTATAATTTTACTTTAAATGTGAAACCATTCATTTTGTGTTGAATTTAGATTCGTTTTATTAAACAGGACTAAAATGATTTAGATTTATCTCAGAATTTAGTTTTTTCAGTATTAAAATTCCACTATTACTATATCGGTACGTA
>JAEIFU010004393.1:0-15544 GCA_018904235.1 Lordiphosa stackelbergi | reverse complement strand
CAGCTATCGCGAAGCCAAGTTAATTGAATTGGGCGCCATCAGCTTAAAGATGGCTTCGGCTTTAAGGAGTCACACAGTGGGCAATCAAAGCAATAACAACACAAATGACTCACCGCTGCAGCCGCAACAGCAACAACAACAGGATGCCGGCCTAATGCAGGCCATGGCTTATGTGCGTGAATTTAGCTGCCAAGCGTCCACTTACCAAGTACTCAAATCGGAGGAGTCTCTGGTACATTTACATCGCAGCATTGCTCTGTTGGGGACCAAAGTGCAGTCGCATTATTATGCACCCACACCGGGTAATCTGGAGATGGCGAAATTCTTTGTGGATTTGCATGCTCTGATGAGTTCATTGGACGCTGATGGCGATGCCATGTGGGCTTGTGTGGCCCTACTGCAGCACTGTAGCCGCAATCTGGAGACCCGTCAGGCCATAGTGGAGAAATTTTGCTTTGTGCCGCTGCTGAGTTATTTGCTTAAACGTACAAAACGCACGGAGCGAGTGCAACGTTTGCTGGTTTTGCTGCAGGATTTGACCTATGGCATACGCATTGCCTGGGAGGAGCCGTATTTGGTGGTATTGCTGGAGCATTTGGTGGACATAGTGCACAATGTGGAGGGCGATGGTGAGGCGACGGTGACCACCACAGCCTCTGAGGTGGATGAGCAGGCCTTAATGGCGGTGTCCATTTTGGTGAATTTGTGCTATAAGAACTTTGTGGTACTCTTTCTATTCCTGCGTAGTGTTAACATCTCCAGCTTTAGCCGGCGCATACAGCATTATGGTTTGTTGGCCAATAAAATGTTGATTATATTATCGGAGGATGTGCATCCGTTTGAGCAGCGGGAATTGCATACCTTCTTAAGGTTGGCCTTTGCTGGCATAGAGGATTGCCTCAAGCACTGGAATGTGGCCCAGCTGAGGCATATAGTGGACTTTCTGTTGGATTCGCAGAGTCATAAGGGTTTGCAAAGGGCCATGCTGACGCACGGACATTACTGTGAGGATGTGGAACGACTGTTGGATGTAAGTTTTAAAAGTAAAGTGGAAATTTCAAACTGTCTACGTTTTTTTTTAGCAAATTGATGGACGCCAGAGCATGGACGATTCCCAGGAGGAGACACGCAAGCATCAGCAAATCTGTTTGCATTTAACCTTTCGCCTGATACGACACATTTTGGAGCTCTCCGATCATAGCCAGAATGTCATCAGCCTGGATGCCATCACGCCACGTTTGTACGAGCTTAGCAGCGACTGGCTGGAATCGGATCTTTGTGGGGTTTCGGCCATTGAGCTTATAACCACTTTACTCCGTCTGGGCAAACGTTCGGCGGTGGCTCAGCTTATATTACGTAATCCCAGCAATGTGGTTAGCCTAGTGGCAAGTGCTGAACGTGCGGATACCAAGCCGAATCAAGTCACCGCCATACTGCAGCTGCTATTGGCTTTGCTCAGCGAGTCCAAGACTGAAAAGTTGGTTCTATCCAAGATATCTGAATCGTATTTTGATAAAATTTTAGCCTTACCGCTCTCCCTGATGCCACAAATGTTGAGCAATCAAACCCTAAGCCGGGCCGAGGTGGAGAAGGACATTTTCTGTCTATTGCTGTTGATTAACTTTGCCAGCATTGCCAAGAAGGCGTATTATGACAAGTGCTGTTCCCTGTTGGATTTGCCACAGCTGCAGTATGCTCTGGCCCGTGCCATGGTCAGTGGGAATGAGCAGCTGGTGGCGGCTGTTTTGCAGATAGCACAATTTGAGCATTTTCCTAAGGCGGCGGTGGCCAAGGTAAGCAAAAATAAGCTAAATATACTCTTTCAAACTTTACAATCCATCCTGATGTTTGGCCTGAATTCACTCGGGAATTTCGGGAATTTGAGCTTAAGCCAATTGCCACTCTGCCTATGTGCTCAAAAAACTTAAATCATCAAATAACAGAACGTAAGGGGAATCAGAAGTAAACTCCAATCCCTTTACCTGAACAGTTTTGCTTTCTAGGCTGACATTTTAATGGTGACTGAAAATTGGCTTCAATCTCATATACTATACTAGTGCGATTCTGTGCGACTCTTAAAATATCTTTAGAGCTGACCGTCAAAATCGTAATGGAGCGGGTATATTGATTGCTGTTAAACAAAATCTAAATGCTTCTATTTGCCATGTTTCTAGGTTTGGTTAGGTTAGGTGTCGATGGCTGAGAGCGACAAGACGCTCTCCCACTTTGGCGCCGGGCCCATTGCGATGCCATATTTGTTCCCTGTTAACCCTTTTTATTACTGAGGGGGGTCCCCGTTACTGAACAATTGTGTGGACAGAATACATTTTAGTGGTGTAGATTGTGGTTTTTATTCGGCCGTCTTCCCTTCCTGCAGTCAAAACACTTTTTGGCTTAGGTTTTCTCCTACGCGTTTCGGCAATTATATTGCCTTCCTCAGAAGTCTGTATATTTTCAAAAACATGAATACAATTAGACATACATATACCAGAGAACTGCACATACGGTGCTGTTTTTTTGACTTTAAGTATATAGAAATTACGGTATAAATGCATTATACTTACCTGTAAACACCACTATTACTGCATTTCAATATCGTACCACCGGCCTACTACCGCATTAGAATATCGTAGGCACCGCATTACTACCACAATGTTTATATATTTATTTTTGAAACAATATTTATATTGAGTGTAAAAAACAAAATTATTAAAATGTTGGGGTTCAAAACCCGGATTTTATATTTTTCTTTTTTTGTGATTGTATGAATTAGCCTTAGTCGATTGAGCTTTAACATACGGCATTCTCTTTCTAGCATTAACCCTTTGAAGTAATTGAGCAGAAATTTTCACTGACCTGCAGCAGAATAAGTGTGTTTTAGTGCAAAAATACGCGATAAGTTGGCAATAACTCTCGCCTATAAACAGGGTATATGAGTTTAATAACAAAAATGACTTTAAAAATTTTTAACTAGCGGTATATTATTTCTGTAATTCGAGGTCAACGTGTGGATAGCTTTAAGGGGATTGCCATACGGTTAGGAGGTCGAAAAAAGGCATTTTTCAGAATTTTCTGAGCAAACTATTTGGTTTATTGATTTGAAACTTAGCGATTATATTATGACAACCTTAAATGTATTCACATTTTTGTCATAAAAAATAATCATCGGGAACGTTGATATTACTAATTTGCAGAGGTCCGCAAAAAAAGGCCTCTTACGGTGAGCACGATATCTCTGGACTGGATCATCAAATGTAAAGACCAAATGAAATTTCATTAATATAATGAATAATCTGGTGATTAATCGAAGGAATTAGCAAAAAAAATTTTTTGAAAAAATGACGGCTACTCAAAGCAAAAGTTTAGATTTTCGACCAAAATTCGGCTCTTTAGTTGTTTACAAAATAGAAATTTTTCATCGGATCGGGAAATCCTTCGATTAATTACTAAAAAATATAGTTAGGGAAGCTTGTGTTAAAATTTCAGACCGATCAGTTCAGCCGTTTCTGAGAAATCTTGCTCGCCGACTTTGAAAACTGCGTTTCGAGAAAAACATGATTAAAGTTTGAAAGCACTACATGTAGTTAATTTTCCTTCACTAATGTGTCTATAACTTCAAAAAATATTCGTCGGATCGACTGGCAATTTTGTGTGTGTATACTTTCAGATATATATATATCAGAGCTCATAAATAACTATTGACCGTTTCATTGTCAAAATAATAACTGTTATACGGACCCTTTGAGCAAAATAGAGAGGAACCGTTCACCTCTCGTCTCTTGAATACTCTGTCGATCTGCGCTCGAGAACAACCAATTTTATTGTTGCCCTTTTGCTCTGCTCATTTGCAGACCGTTTGAACGCGAGCGAAGAAAATAAAAATTTGCATTTGTATGCGTGTGTGCAGGCCGAGGCGTTCGCTTGGGCTTCTGAGCCGCACAAGCCAAACACAAACAAAGAAAAAGAGCGTTGCTGAGCCGTTCGTTTTGCTCATCTGTGACTGTTAATGTGCGGCTTCATCTCGGATCCTCTCTGAATATTGTTATTGAATGAGCACAACTAGAATAGCTCAACTGAGAGCAGTCAGCAAGAAACAAAACAAAAAAATCGAAACAAAGTGTTTCTGCTCAGAGGAGAGCAAGCGTGCATGCTTTTTGGATTATGTTTGCACTGAACACCAAAGGGGCAAAAAACGGTTAACAGTTGTTGCAAGCTCTGATACCATATTAAGAAAATGCAAAAAAAAAATCGATTTTTGAAAATCCTAACTGTATATAACCCCTTGGAGGATGTTTGTAATTTATGCGTAAATTGGCCGCTCTTAAAGTATTTCACAATTTTTTTTTGCACGAGTCTATTGTTTCAGCCAGTTCTGTTGTTCCTCAAAGATTTTTCCATGATATTGCTGGTAGAGAGTGGCTGCTACAGTTCAAGCGAGTGTAGTTTTCGATGCTTTTCCGATGTTTTGCGCGCCTCGATCAGTAACAAATTTTATTTTGTCAATATGGTGAACACCGAACTCGCCAAACAAGGTTTTCAATTTCTTTAAAATATTTGTCACCTGTTGACCTCTGAAAATCCATAGATTTCATTCTAGCACCATGTCAATTAACCCAAGTCCTTGAAATAATGAAGGTGACGCCCAGGAAATTCCTTTGAACATAATTATCAGTCCACAAATCTGTGTTGGCTGATCCACCACTGCATGGCAACAACTTGTTTAATTTCATGTCCATACTCTGTTTTATCATCTGCCATCTTCTTAACACGGGAAATTGTTGTTGGATCAGGTAGCAAATTATCTATCACGTTTTCTTCATAGGTCGCACCAACTTTAATAAAAAAATTGTACCAGCATTTTAAAGCAGAACCCGATACTGCAGAAAAATGGACGGCAATCCTCAATTATCCACTCGGCGCATTTTTCAATAGCAACTTTTTTGTCAGTCCTTCGGCTTAGGGTTGGTGTTTGTAGGGACCGACAACACTTGTGACGATTTAAGGTGGAAGTTTGGTTCCCACTTCGCTTTAGCAGGTTGCGACATGTTCGGCAATACAGTTACCTTATGGACAATGGATTCATCTTCTTTTATAATTTCGATAAATGTTCCAGATAAAGCTGCGACCTTTGTGCCTTTGAGATAGCGTATAAGCACCGGTTTCCAGTTTATTCAATATAGTTTTCTGATCTTCTGACATTTTTAAATCTCTAACAAGGAATATATTGAATAATCAACATATACAAAATGTATCTATCTTGCTTTGCTGCAGAATCTTGCAGCTATGTTTTTTGCAATTTTTTGCTTTTAAAGGCGTTTTATGACGACGAATGCTGCTTTACCAATTTGACAAAAGTGGCCTTAAAGTTATGACATATTTTGTTTCGTATAATTCTTGGAGGCTTTAAACAATTTTATTTTTCTTTTTTCCACTTATAATAAAAATAAAAAAATAAAATACAATCTGGTGTTGAACCCTCAAAAAAAAGTGTTCTATATTTTGATTCGTATACCCTCTGAGCTACACTTTCACAATCGTTAACAGGCCCTATAACTGTAGTAAAAGTAAAAATTTTGCCTTTGATAACAAATATTAAAAATGCGGTAGTAATGCGAAAGTTCTGATATTGAAATGCGGTAGTAGGCGATAATACGACATTAAAATGCGGTAGTAGGCGGTAAAACGATATTGATAATGATGTATCAACGATGTTCAAAAATAAATTTTAACAAAATGGTTTGGCTCTTCGAAAAGATTAAATTAGATCGACTCATCTAATAAATAAGGGTATTTTGAGGTGGCGAAAATTGCGATACACCGCTGCAGTTCTCTGATACATATTATAACACTATTTCTTAATTTTTTAAATACCTATTTTAGTGGAGCGTTATTTTTATTGGATCTCTAGATCGAATATCTTCCAAGAGGTTGAGAAGTGGTTGACCAAGTGTCCTGACTCTCCTTTCTACTCAGAGGCGGGGCAGTGTCAGAGGATGTGTTTTACCGTTTCTCCTCTTCGTTATATCTGCAACTATCGCGAAGTCATTGTGAGCGAAGTCCAGGCGTGCTGCGTGTCCCATTACGACAGTGACACGTGAGGTTCCCCACCAGAAGTGATATGTGGTCTCTTCTGTGACGTAAAAGTGTGTTAGTTACGTTTTGATCGATGTTTCTCCACGTAAGCCTCGCACTTAATCTAGCGAGATGGGTCTTGATGGGAGGTGTGGGCCAGTTTCGGTTAAGAGACCGGCTTAAGTGGTGGCGACATCAGCGGAAGTTAGACTGGAAGGGGGTGAATCGTCCCTCAAGTTGTTGGCGAACTCCTCGACTATCTCCAAATCAGACCCATACCTTGACCCGTCTTCCTTCGGATAACGAACCTCTGTGGGCTGTCTCTTCACACGTCGTGTGCATTTCCAAAGGATCAATGTTGCGAAGTTTTTCCCTAGTATTCAGCCTTTATATCAAATAGCAGCTTTCTGAGAGAATCTGCAGTTCTACGGTAGTCAGCCTTATCCAATGGGTTGCGAGTGGCCTTCCATCTGCGTCTCACCATAGCGATTACCCTGAGGTTTTAAAAGTGCCTGAGGGAGGGCTACGGTGGCTGCAGGAGGATCCCACCACACATAGCTTGATCAGGCGGCCGTACGGATATTCTGCAGAAATAGTTCAGCTACTAAGTCAGATGTCCGCCGGTGAGTTTTGCTAGAGGTTACCGTCGTCCCAGTTTGTGGAAGGAGATATGTTGGGCATACAGGTAAAGTTCGGCTTGAACTGCTATAAAGCTGTGTTGTTCTTAAAAAATAAATTTAAAATATTTACCAAAATTGGGGTGCTATTTAATTTTTGAAATTGGGGTCTTATTTCATATGAAATAACACCCCAAATTTGGGGACCTTTTTCATATATTTCTTATGTCCGAAGCAAGGCTTGAAACAAAATTCATCTTGCATTAGATCGTCTAACAAACAGTTGTTTAACAACTATGGAATATTCAATATATTTACTATGGATATATTTAAAGCCAGCAAACTTTTGCATGTGCAATACGTGAGGAGCTTAGTGATGGGATTGAGCAGAATGAAGCACTGACTAATGCACTGGTCCATGTATTAATTCGATATTTAGAACTGATGATGATTAAAAAAAAAAAGAGAATGAAGAACAGAAGGTGGAAAAATATTCAGCGCCAGCTGCGTAAAAATGACCAACTGATGCTATGTGGAGTAATTGGAGGTGTTAGCCTCATGGGGTCGAATGTTTTGTGAATCGAAGGACAATAAGATTCAGAAGCTTCAAGAGACGATTCGAGTGCTGAAACAAGAAGGCTAAGAGAGCGTCAACAACGCCAGGAGAGCCAAGTGCGCCAGCCCTAAACCGTTAATTATTTTGATTATTTGTTTGATTGCTTCAAAAAGTGAGTAAATAAAAAAGTGTTGTTATGTTTAGGGCATCCCACCGAAACAGCAACCGTTCCACGTTCCATCCATAACCGTAAGCGAAATAATTGTTTTTAGTATAACCAAAACAATATGTAAACAATATCCACAATTTCCACTCTTCTACGCTAATGACTTCTAGAAGAATGCGAGTTTTTGCCATACACTAAGAGGCTGACAGAATATTTTTTTAAGTGAGGCCTCACACTGAGCTGAACTGAAGTTCTACGCATCACGGTTGCGGCCGTTGCTGTTAGATAGTTGGATTCCTATACGAACAGTGTCTCTCATTGTCTTCTGATTGTGAAATTGCGTCTGTTGGGATTTCCGCTGGGGCTTATTAATTGGATAAAATCTTATCTCCAATCTAGAACTCAGAAAGTTAAATTTAATAGTTGCGTTCTTGGCCGGTATTTGTGACCTCTGGAGTTCCCCAGGATAGCCATCTTGGAATCTTTCTCTTCGTGTTATTTATTAATGACCTGCCTAATGTAATTAAGCATTCTAGTGCATTAATGTATGCTGATGACTTAAAAAATTTCTGAGTTATAATCGCCCAACGATTCAGCTTTGCTTCAGGTTGATTTGAATTCTATTTATAAAATTTGTTGCACTTAAACAGGAACAAAAATCTATGACGTTTTACTACAGAACCCCCTCTTCTGATGATCTATTTATTAAATTCTTATCAACTTGAGCGAGTTGAATCTTTTCATGATCTGGGGGTATGACCCTAGCACTCACATTGAACTTTCTGTGAACAAAGCCATGGGCTTGCTAGGTGTTATTAAACGTTGGTCCAAGGAGTTCAATGATCCATACACGTCCAAGCTCTTGTTTATATTCCTGGTGAGACCCATTTTGGAGTTTGCCTCGTGTATTTAGAACCCTCACTTTCCCTGTGTAAACGCATCGAATCTGTCCAGAAACAGTTCCTTTGTTTGCTCTTCAAAACTGGGTTGGGACCACTTGAGATTTCCTCCTTATATTTCCAGACTTAAGCTTTTAGAATTACTTCACTTCAGCATAGACGAACTATGTTAGGTATAATGTTCCTAAACAAACTTATAAAGGGTAATATAGACGCTGAGTACTTACTCGGGCGCGTAAACTTTAATGTACCTTCAAGACAAACACGAAACTATATTCCCTTGACGGTTCCTGTTGCTGCTTCTTAATATATAATCATTTCGTCCAATACTTCTCTTCTTGGTGCAACCTTTCCGACGAAGGCTTTAGGTCTTTTATTCTTCACATTCTTGCACTTGCATAGCCTCTGGTATTTTTTAAAATTCCTTCCTATCATTAATGCTGCGAGCAGGGGCGTAGCTGGTCATACCGACAATATAAATTTCCCCCACTTGATCGGAAAACGTTTCTGAACTATCTCTCTCTTTCTATTCTATTATATTGAGGCTGGGTCTTTAAGACGAAGCTGCAATTAAAATAAATAAATAAATAAAACGTCAAGAAATAGTGAAACTAACTTTTCTTTCATTTCCAGCAAATGGCCAGCATGAGTGTTAGCCCGGCCTCTGTTGTTACTCAGGATCAGTCAGAACAGTGGCCTAATCTTTGCTCCATACTCAAAAGTCATCGCACCTTCATTGACAAGGAGCTCACCCAGCGGGTGAATGCTTTAATAGCCAGCATTGGCAACACTTTGAACCGCAACGAGTTGCATTCAACGCCCGTCTCCCAGGTGATTGAGCTGTACAATCATCGCATTGACAGCCTAAACTGTGGCCTGATGAATCTGCAACAGCGTCTGGATCAGGCCAGCTCTCAGCTGATTAGCAGCAACCAATTGGCCCAGGTGCAGAATGCCGAACTGGAACGTTTCCAAACCAAAAACTTTGAGCTGCTCATCAGCCAGGAGCGGTGAGTCTCAAGTCTTGTGTATGAAATCACTGTTCTTACATTTACCCCCCTTCTTTAGTCTCCAAACCCAGTGCAAGGATCTCAAACAGCAGAATCACAAACTCAAAAGCAACATGACCAACATGCTGAAACAATTGTCCGAGAATTCGGAGCATATGCAGGCCAATGAACGACGCTTGGCGGTAAAGAAATCCGAAATTGCCCACCTGCAAAAGGACTGTGATGAGCTGCGTTCGAATCTGAGTGTCAAGACCGAGGAACTGACCAAACTGGAGTCACTCAGCAAGGATAATGTAAGTCACCTACTTAAATGGAGAACATATTTTCACCACTTCCCCATCATTTCAGTTCACACGCATCGACAAGCTCAAAAAGTCAGTGGTGGCCTACGAGCAGGATATCAGAGAAAAGCTGCGCCTTATCGAGGAACGTGAACGGGAATTGGCCAAAACAATCAAAGCATTGGATGAGCAACGCGAATCGCGTAAAAAGTCAGAAGATTTGGTCTGTGTTCTAGAGACACAGCTGCAGGAGAAGAAAGAACAAATTGAGACTCTGGAGCAAGAGCTTAAGGATACAGAGGATATGCGCAAGACCATCATGAGTCTGATGGAGAGTAAAAAGCCCAAGCGCAAGGCCTAAAATTCGCTCAAAATTTGATTTTTTTCCAAAATATATTGTTTATTTATAATGTTTATAAAGAAGTAAGAGTATAAATAAGAAGAAAGAACAAATTCATGATTTAACAAAAGAAATGTCATCACTGGAGCCAAAACACTTGAAGAATTTTAAAAACAATGCCAAGGATATTAAGAAAAATGAAGAAAGAACAAATACGCTGAGACCCTAATAAATGGTCAGCCAAATGAAGAAGTAAAGAGATACGAGTAATTTAAATTTAAAGAAATATAAAAGAAATAATTGTTGTTGGCTGCCGCAGATCACACCAAACCGAAGGAACAGTTGGCCGTCCTTCGTAAGGCACTCAAATTAGTGCTAAATGGTGCCCAAACTGGTGGACTTTTAGCCAAAGAATCACTTAATGGTTCAATATGAGGCGCTGTGGGCTATAAGCAATATAGCAATCGGCAGGTTCTAGAATTACTAAAAACAAAATTTAAATTTAATTTTGTCCAATTTGGAACCTGCTACGCACTTACAAGAAGAAATTGAAGTTGTGTAGGTGTCGAAGTAGAACCCAGAAGCCCCTCTCCAAGCAGCGGCTGGTCCTCAAGCTGCTTGGCGACCCATAAGAGGCGAGAGGCTAAGTGGCAATTCCCCTTTGACTCTCTTTTGCAGGCTCGAGAATGCCTTGAAGAGTCCGGCCACGGCTCAGGCGTCAGAAAGAAAGAAGTTGAGCTGCACACCTGAAACAGGAGCTGAGGAAGAAGAAGAAGTCAGCCTAGAACATTTTATGGAGTATCGTGAACAAACCCAGAATCCATAACTTTGAAGAAGAACTGAGGCACGCAAAGTAGTGCCCAAACTGGTGGACTGTCTTAAGCGACAGGACAATGCCATGCTTCAATATGAGGCGGTATGGGCCATAACGAATATAACAATCGGAAGGTTGTAGAATTACTAAAAACATAAATTTAAAATTAATTTTGTCCAATTTGGAACCTGGTACGCACTTACAAGAAGAAATTGAAGTTGCGTCCCATACAGTGTAGGAGACGAAGCAGAACTCAGAAGCTCTGGCTGGTCCTCAAGCTCCTTGGCGACCAACAAGAGGCTAAGTGGCAATTCCCTTTTGACTCTCTCTCTCTCTCTCCGGCCACGGCTCAAGCGTCAGAAAGAAAGAAGTTGAGCTGCAAACGTGAAACAGGAGCTGAGGAAGAAGAAGAAGTCGAAGTCAGCCTGTATCAGTTTATAGAGTACCACCGTGAACAAACCCAGAATCCACAGCAGAAGAATATTCAGCAGCAACGCGAGCTGCCTCAAGAGTTTGTCCGAACAGCTTGCCTCCTCCTCAGCCCCGACCCAGCTGCAGCAAGGGAAGGAAATAAGTAAGCGTCTGCAGCTGGCCGAGAGTCCAAGCGAAGAAAGCAATAATAAGCACTAACACAGCTATTTAACAAAGTTTTACTGTAATCTTTGAAATTTTAATAGAAAGAAAAATAAAAAGACCGAAATGTTCCGTGTACGTGTGCTCCGTCCGGAGCCTAAAATTGGAATGAAATATTTCAGTAAACCCAAATCCATATTGGCTTTTATTTGGTTTGATTAAAAAAGCAAGGCCTCCTGCCATTTGACAAAACAAAAACAACAAATTACATTTTTTAATATGCAAAGAAGAAGAGTTTAACTGTAAAACCACAAGGGAACAGTGCTGCCAACTGTTGAAGCCCACAAGTAGCTAAATCGACGGTTAAATATTGCTAAAAAAAGGCCAAGTGTAATATGAAACAGCTATAAAAGATAGCTAAAAAATGTATGCTTAAATATTGGTTTATTCCTACAGAAGGGATGGTTTAGGTTATCTACTGGGCTAACTGGACAATGTTGTGTCCTTTTGAGACGTTCTCTGTTGCTACACAAGTAAAAATTGGTCCTTAAGCTCTAGAATGTTCCTCAAGTTGTAGCGTTTATTTTATGTGCTATGGGAATTTTTTTTAACAACTTTTAACATTAAATGCACAATTAATTCTGTTGCCGTTTTCAAGTTTTATGTCGAATCCATTTGCGAAGACCGATTGTTAGCAAAATGTTTTAACCAAATGTCTTGGAATTCGGATCTTTTACCAATTCCAATTGATTAAATTCGAAAACAGGTCTGAATAAGTTGAGATCTACAATTAGTCCAGTCAAATTAGAAGATTTTTGGACTGTCTAAAGGGCAAAAGTTTAAACTTGTGTCAATTTGTGTCATTGGGAACGACCGCCATATTGGAAAACGCAAGTTGCTCTGTATCTTGAAAACCATTGACTTAAAACAAAAATGTTCAAGGACCAAGTTATTGCTAATAACATTACCCTTCTTTTTTGTTCTCACCAACAACTATAAAACAAAATTTATTTCGCTCAAATCGGAGTGCTTGTTAAGGAGTTAAAACGTTTCAAACCTAAAAAAAAGTCAAACCTATTCAGTTGAGCGGCACTGTACTTCGCCTTAGCTCCGACTTAACCTGTTGCTCGTACAACATTGGCTTCCAGGTGTGGTGGCGGTTTAGTGTTTTCTTTTATACTTATATTACCTTAACTTTGACTTACAAATATCGTTTGAATAAACCTATAAACCCAAATCGCGCAAGAAAAGTGGTTATAAATTCATTTAAAATTGATAATTTGGAGAAAAATATAAGAAGAAGTAGAGTAAAGTAAAATTGGTATTATATGATTTATATCTGTAGATGTTCTTTAGGTTTAATTTTATATTAAATTTTTTGTCTCTGTAGATGTTCTTTAAGTTTAATCACCGCATTTTTTTGTCCTTTCTAGTAGCCATTTCAAAAAGAACTGTATTACCATCTGCCATTAGAAAACCCTTCAAAATAAAAAAAAACAAACTTATGCTGATTGGTTGGCCATCGGAATCACTGGCAATGAATCCGCTAACAAAGCCGCTAAGAAATGCTTTTCACTTCCACTTACGTTTCAGAACAACTTTAACATAGCGACATACTGAAATACATTAAAAACCACTTTAAATCCGAACAAGCTCTATTATTTAACAACACCAAAACATACAAATTTTCAATCAAATTAAAAATACCATTTATGACTACGCCAACTGACAAAATGGCTACACAGGCAGGAATGCTTAAAATAATCCGCATTCGTTGGGTACACAATCCACACAAGTACTTTTCAACCAACCACACATCAACGTGGTTCAACAACTACAAGCCCAACATCTCGTGAGTACTAAACTAAGACATTCTAAAAAACCCTTAACAGCAATTTTTGATCCTAACAGACAACATAGATGCAACCATTCATTTTCTAAATTATAAGTACTAGTAATTTATAATAATACACTTACATATAAAAACTAATGTATCAAACATTTTATTTTTTACAGAATTTGGTGGTGAGTTCCAGTGGCGAGCAGCATATAAACTTTCAGAATTCCAGTTTATTAGCATATTATTATTTTTGGAGGATAAGGCAAAACTTAGCTTCTCATATAAGTGATTGTTTTCGTAAGGCAAAGATCAAACATTTTATTTGTTTAGTGCTAAGTCTAAAATATATGCCAAAGTTAAAAGCGTCTTTAAGTTTATTCATACTATAGTAGCTGCATCGCAATGCCCAAAAACCTCTATGCCGTAAAATAGTGTAGGAATCAGATACATATTAGCTATTGTCATTCGAATTTGGATTAGTAGAAACTTTTAATTAATCCGTATAACCTGCCCTATTGGTGTGGTCATTCCACGACAACATATGTTTTAAATGAATACCCAAATTGGTAGCATCATCAACATCAACACATAACTTAACTTAGGCAGCTGCAGCTCATCAAGAGATTTTTTGTACAGAACCAAGCATTTGGATTTAAGTGGATTAAGTCCCAAACCATTTTTTATGGCCCAATTATTTTAAGTTCGTCATTACATTAGCACCAAGGTATTTAACAGAAGATTCTGAAGGACTCTTGACCCTAAAAGTCGCACTCGAGCAACTGTCCCCGCGTCTCTTAGGGAAGGTGCAGTGTTGACTTTTTGAATGGTTCGCCCAAAGACCAAAGCCATCCAGAAACTGTTGGACCTTAGCAGCTGCTCTTTTGCGACTATTGCTGGAGGGAGACAAGAAAAGCGGTATCGTCATTATACGTGGATATAAAGTTGCGATGGGCGACTGAATACGGCAGATCCGAGGTGAACAGAGAGTAAAGTACCAGTCAGAGAACACTTCCCTGAGGTAACCCCGCCAGAATGGGACGAATGCTTGCAGCTCAACCGTAAAACGGCGCCCTAGAAGAAAGGTAGATATAGAGGTACAGCAGGGTTTCCCAAGCAGAGAGCGCGACAACGTGACTGTGTCTCTCTCTAACACAGCGAAGGTTGACTTCGGCAAGCATTCTGGTAAGAATTGGCAAGCTATCGTTGGGGAACTCTGAGGTAGAGGGACTTAAGCTTAAAGATCAGGCCCTCGTGCCAAACGCAATCGAACGCCTGTCTCATGTCCAAATAGACGGCAAAGCAGTATTGAAGTTTCTCAAATGATTTAAAAATATGGTTTGTGAGTCTATGGACCTGGTGGGGGGCCCAGTGCCCTGGTCTGGTATAGACTCTTAAACCGCGCTAACTGCCAAATTGTATCAAATATTTTGGAGAAAGTTGTCAGTAGACTAATTGGCCAATAGGAGTCGGGTTTTAAAAGATCCTTGCCCTTCATGGGAATCTTCACGATTACCGCAGACTTCCAAGTGGTCGGGAAGTATTAGAATCGTAGCATTGCGTTAAACAGCATTAAGAGGAAACAAAACTCCCACAGTTTCCATGGCAATCGGGTCTTCATCCCTCGATCAATGAGAAGTCAACTTTATCAGCTTCAACAAGAAGCTTCCCAACCGTTACAACAACAACAAAACTCCCACATCAGGAAGTGCCTTGACTGTTTTGCCGTCTACTTGGTCAAAGCCCGGAGCTTTAGTGGACTTTAGCAGTAGGATTTGTAGAAGCACTTCATCTAGTAAGATGGTTGCGATGGGAGAGAGTGACAAACTGGCCGGTTAAGAGACCGGCTTGAGTGGTGGCGGCATCCTCCGCGAAAGCTGGACTGAAGGGGGTGAATCAACCCTCTAAATTGTTGGCAAACTACTCAACTATCTCTAGATCAGACCGAGCCGTCTTTCCTCTGAGGGACTACGAAACTTTATAAAGGCTGTCCAAAGGGTCAGACAAGAATGTTTTAAGTTTTCATTTCACACAACCTGGAGACGTGGAATCATGGCCGCCAGCACTGTACCTTTTGTGTTATTAACACCCACTTTGACGGCCGAGAACTTTTTGAACAGCCCTCGTATCGATGCAGTAAAAATTTGTTTGTTTACTTTAATCTGTTAGTAACATAATACAAAATACAGAGTTGGTAAAAGTCTTTGCGTTTTCAGATATACCAGCCTTCAGCATAAAACAGTCTCGATATGGGGAATATCCCCTTAATGAAGCAAATCTTCGATTGTTTTGACTTGACTTTACCCCCTATTGCCAACTGCCCCCCGCCCCCACCAATGTCAAACAAAAAATTCGCTTAAAATTTGATTTTTTTCCAAA
>JAEIFU010004392.1:0-15592 GCA_018904235.1 Lordiphosa stackelbergi | reverse complement strand
GGCGTCAAAGGCGATAGAGGGAACAAGGTGGAAAGCCGGAGGCTAGGAAAATTGTTTAGTTGACACACTAGACATATGAAATGCCTTCAACACAGCAAAGTGGAGCTGTATTCTTGGCGCGCTGATAAGCTTTGGAGTCCCAACTTACCTGCTCAATATAGTCAGACACTACTGCTAGGACGGAGTCGTACCAAGTAACTGGAGGAGTCCCGCAAGGCTCTGTACTTGGCCCACTATTATGGAATGCCATGTATGATGGTGTCCTACGAATAGCTCTCCCCCCAGGAGTCCAAGTCGTAGGATTTGCAGTTGACGTGGCGGTTGTGGTGGTTGCTAAGTAATGGCTCATATCAATGGGGCTAGAGTTGGCACCTCATAAGACCGAAGCAGTGCTGATAAGTAGCCGAAAAAAAGTGGAGACAGCATACATCACTGTCGGTAACACTACTGTGGCCTCCAAGAGGGCGATTAAGTATTTGGGAGTCATTCTGGATACGAGACTAAGCTTTCGCGAGCACTTGGACTATGCTAACTCAAGGGCAGCCACTACCAACAGAGCACTGTCGAGGCTGATGCTCAACACCAGAGGCCCAAGGCAAAATCGAAGAATGCTACTCACGAGTGTTACCAGGTCGATAATGCTTTACGCAGCGCCTGTCTGGAAGGATGCCCTGCTCATCAAAAGCTATAGGCGTGGATTAGAGGCAACACACCGACTGGGCGCCATTCGAATCTGTTGCGCGTTTCGGATGATGCCGCGCTAGTCATCGCTGGACTGGCGCCTCTGGAAATGCTGGCAGTCGAAAGTTCCAAAGTCTATGGGGAAACTCACGGCAAAGGCTTGCCTGCTGCGACAAAGAACGCGATCCGGACATCTGCAAAGTTGCAGAGCCTAAAGGCATGGCAAAATCGTTGGGACGCGTCTCCAAAGGGTCGCTGGACACACAGACTCATACCAGACCTGAGTAGGTGGGTTGGCAGGAAGCACGGTGAGGTAAATGTTTACCTTGCGCAAATCCTGAGCGGCCACGGCTGCTTCCGCAGCTACCTGCGCCGTTTTGGCCATGAGCAAACCGCAGAGTGCACCTGGTGCGGGGACATGGAGGAAGATGCGGAGCACGTGCTTTTCGCCTGTGGCAGATTTGCACGGGAAAATGAGCAGATGGAAGAGTCACTCGGAAAGCGCATTACGGTGACGAACTTGGTACCAACAATGCTGGAAAGCGGCCGAAACTGGAAGCTTTTAAGCAACTATTCGGCGCAAATCATGAGGGAACTGCGCAGACTAGAGCGCTTGAGAAGGGTATCCGTTGAGTAGCGGAGCTGACGTTTTTGCGAAGCATTGCTTAGCGGCCGTACCGCAGAAATGGAGCTCCACTTTCAACAAAAATATTGTAATGTAAATAGGATAGTAATAAAGGAAATTAAAAAAAAAAAACACACACACACACAACCCAGCCAGCAAAGTTAGGGGGCAAAGTTTTTGTGTGTCTGAAAAAAAGGAAAATTGTTTTGGAGTAGGCACATAAATAAGAGCGTTTTCGGAGGGTTTTTTGTGCTCTCTAAACCTATGCTCATAAATAAGAGCGTTTTCGGAGCACATTTTGTGCTCTCTACACCTAGGCTCATAGAAAGCTGAGCTGTATGAGCATATTCGGAACGATGGTAAGTAAGTACAAAGTAAAAACCTCGCTTAAAATAACGGTGTGCAGATCGCTTATCGCAAAATGTTCTAAAATTGACAATTTTATTTAGTTTGAACATTGAAGAAGTGTTAGTTGGACGTGCTTAAAAGAGTGTAACAAAGAGTTTAAAATTAAGTAAAAGAAAGTGTTTCAACTGAAATTTATAATTTAAAGCCAAAATGAGTGTCCAGAGATCAAGACGGTCTGAGTGTAAAAAAATAGTTAATGCCCTGAAGGCAAAGAATCGACGCTGTGTGGAGCCTCTGCCATCAGAGCTGGACGTATTCAATGAACCCCTAATGGATTCAGGACATATTTTGGAGCAAAATTTTATTGAAAATTATGGATACTCCAGTGATAGTAGTGACCTGTCTGAACCTTCGGAAGTCCTTGAGATCAAATCTCTTCGGGATAAATTGTCTAATTGGGCTGTTGTATTTAATATTTCTTGCTCGGCTTTAAATGAGCTTCTTAAGATCTTGCGGCATATATCACCTGATTTGCCGTTGGATTCCAGATTTAAAAAAAACACCTAAAGATGGTTTTTGTGTTCCAATGAATGGCGGCGAATATATGCATTATGGAATCGCTGATTGCTTGACTGATTTTTTTGAAAACTTTTCTTTTAATGAAAAGGCATTATACACTAATATAAATATTGATAGGCTACCACTCTTTAAAAGTTCTAACATGCAGGCATGGCCGATTTTAATAAATGTTGACAGAACTTCCCCTGTATTGCTAGCAGGCGTCTTTTGTGGAGAGAGCAAGCCAAGAGATATTAACGAATATCTTAATTTATTTATTTCTGAACTCTCTGAACTCTCTCATTTCTTCTGGTTTTGTCTATAAATCAAATCATTTCGAAGTAAAGGTTAGAGCCTTTATTTGCGACTCGCCCGCTAGAGCTTTTGTTCTTGGAAGTAAAAGTCATAGCGCCTATTTTGGTTGCCACAAGTGTCATCAACGAGGTGAGAACTTCCAAAGAAGAATAATATATCAACTTCAAGAAAGTTTACCAAGAACGGATGACCAATTTAGAAATAGAACACAAGTCGAACACCATAACATTCTGCTTCCACTTAAAATTGAAGAGCTTCCATTAGACATAGTGCGCCAATTCCCATTCGATTATATGCATACAGTTTGCCTCGGGGTAATGAAAAGTATGTTGAATGGATGGATAAAAATTAGAGGCCAGAACTACTTCTTATCTAAAGAAAAAATAGATTATTTAAATGACCATGTTCATGTCTTTAAAGACAGATATAAGTAAGGAATTTGCCAGAAAACCCAGAAGTATTTTAGATCTGGATAGGTGGAAAGCCGTTGAGTTTAGGCAATTCCTACTATACACTGGACCAGTAGTTTTAAAAGGAGTTTTAACTGAAAGCCGATACGAACATTTATGCAATTAAGCATTGCTATAAGAATTCTGCTTAGTGATGAGCATTGCTTAAGTAAAAATGTGTGCGCTAAAGAATTGATTCGTAGTTTTATAAGCAAATTGCCAGAGCTTTATGATGCAACTTTACTAAAATATAATTTTCATTGTTTATCGCATTTGGCAGATGAATGCATTTTTTACCAATCAAATTTACATTCTTTCAGTGCTTTTAAATATGAAAGTTACTTATGCAATGTAAAAAAAATGGTTAGAAAGGAAACACAAGTTGCTACGCAGATATATAATCGCCTCGTAGAGCAAAGTATGAATAGCACATTAAGAAGAGATTCCAAATCAAAAGTTTTAAAAAGATGTTTGAATGGAAATATTTTCTCAATTCAAAATAAAAGCATATATATGTCCATAAATGCTCCAGATCACATATACATTGTAGATTCCAGAGTTTTTAAAATTAATAATTTTGTGGAAGCAAACAACGAGGTATTTGTAAAATCAAATGAAATTTTACTTAATGAAGATCTTTTTACGTTACCTCTAAAATCAAGCCTTTTAGGCATAAAATTATCCCAGTCACTAGTTATAAGTGACATACCAATAGTTCATAAAGTAGCAGACGTTACACGAAAAGCTATTATTTTTAATCTTTTGTCACCAGCGTGCATAATTGTTATTCCATTAATTCATAATGAATGATTTCACTGAGCAATTTTTGAGCACTGGCACGCATTCAGATGAATCAACTTTGGCCAATGAAGTTGCCTATACTCAGCTAACTTCTAGCTATGCGAATCCATCCACATCAAGTAAGTATAGGTTTGAAAATCTATCTTCAAAGAAAACTAAGTAATTTTGCCCTTTTTAGATATGTTGCAGCTTATTTACGACCAACTGCAAAAATTATAGGTATAGAATAAAGACTTTTCAATTTACAGACTAAACCAAAATATATTTTTATAGATCTTAATGAACGCTTAATTAAATTGGAAGCTGATAACACTAACATTCAAACTCGCATTTTAACGGAAGTGATAGCACAACGAAAGCTTGTTCAAGGAAATAAGCCTCGTATGTTGCTACCACCAAAATCCTTCAATAAAATTGAAGACATCGAAAATTTTGAAGAGGATTTAAATAATTCAGCAGAATTGTGTGAACAACTGGTAAGAATAACTAAAAATGCTCTGTAATTTTCAATAAAATGCAGTCGTTTCTTTTTTTTTATATTTCCATTTTTTTATAGGAATCAGAAATCAAAAATTACAACATTTCTGATCCTGCCAAATTTTTGCGCACAATATGGAAGAAAATTTTTTCGGATGAGATTGCTGTTAAATATTCATGGAAGGGGACTCACACTAAAAAGTGTGTTCTGAGCATGGCGACAACGACAGACGTGAGGAGTAATAATTGTTGCACTTAAAATATTTGACTTTAATCCATTTTTCCATCCTTTACCAAAATGCTTTTAATCAAAAATTTGCCGTGGATGAAAAACAGATTTCATCATTTTCCAGCAAATGGTTTCAAACTGCAAAGGACAGAATTAGATATTATAATAAAGCTAAAAAAATTTGACTAAGGAAAATTAATGGTTTATATATGGGTTAAAATTTAAGATTTAGTTTGAAAGATTTCCGTATTTTTTATATAATAATTCACATATACATAGATTTTAAGAATTAATTTTTAAAATTTTTCCAATGTTCCGTATACTTTTTGAGAAAAATAAAAAATATAAAATCAATCTGAATTTTATTGATTGAAATTATTCCAAAAAAATTAAAAGGAAGTGTCTACTAAAATCCATTTTCCGATAGAACTGTATGGCAGCTAAAAGTATACGTCAGGTTGCATACTGTGGTTTTCGATGCTTTATGTGGTCGGTAGGTGATCATGCGTTATATCTCTGTGTCAAAATAGAGTGATATTAGACTCCAGATTTTATATATGGCAATTTTTACGATATTACAAAAAGTTTTCTCACTAACTTCTTCGGACCGATCTTTTTTGGCACACTTTATGTATCGATTTAAATCAAACTCGACAAAAGTATGTAGAAAATAGATCAGACAACGGTGGGGAGCGATAGCTTGAATATACACAGTTTTTGTCCGGTTCACTAAGACTTTTTCAGACCTACCTTTTTGGAAGCTATCCTATATAGTTGTCCGATTTTGATAAATCTCTGGTGAAATTATCTAAAGCTAGAAATTTATAAACGGGGGTTGGGAGCGTAGCCTGAAAACAAAAAAGTTTTTCTCACTAAAACTATTTTTCTACCGATCGTTCCTATGGCATATATGCTATAGTCATCCGAGCCGGTTCCGACAAATGGCAGCGTATTTATACCAAAAGCTTCGTGCAAAGTTTGGTTGAGATAGCTTTAAAACTGACGGAGTAGATAAAAAACAGACGGACAGACTGAAAAACGGACAGACGTGTTAGGGGGACATGGGGATATCAACTAGCTTGATAAGGATATATATAATTTATGTGGTCGGAGATGTTTCCTTCTGTGCGTTACAAACATCGACAATTTTAATATACCCTCTAAGGGAATAAAAATGTTTAGAAGTGTCTATGAATTTTCGTTAAGTGCTAAAATTGATACTTTTTGACATTTTTTGTGCGTTTTCAATGATTTATTGCAAATCTGAAACAAACTCGATCAGGGTACGGTTTACACCTTTATTCATGCAAAAATTTGGGTCTCTATCTCTTATAGTCTCTGAGATCGACGCGTTCATAAAGACAGACGGACATTGCTTAATCGACTCGGCTGTTGATACTGATCAAGAATATATATACTTTATAGGGTCGGAAATGTTTCCTTCTCCCTGTTACATACATTTGCACAACTTCATGATCCCCTTTTACCCATTTTTAATGGGTACAGGGTATAAAATCAGTATATGATTTAATCAAGACCGCCAAGAATACCTATTATTCGGACAAATTTAGAAGTGCAATAACGACCAGACAAACATGGAGTGAGCTAAAAAGTTTTGGAATTGGCAAAGAAAAAAGTCAAAGTAAAATTCACACTGACATAAATGATCTCAATTTTAAGTTTGTCTCTGGTCTACCTGAAGCTACTTCCAACATGTACCTTGAAACTATACCAAATAGAAACTGTGATAGTAGGTTTAGCTTTAAGTGCGTGAATCAATGTGATGTCCTAGAATCAGTTCTTAAAATTAGGTCAAATGCAGTAGGATTAGATGAGATAAATCCCAAATTTCTGAAAATTCTATCTTTCGAAATTAACTTTTGACAATACACCCTTAGAATATGTATGGCAAGCTATAAATCTAGGCACAACATTTAATGACACACTGACATGGAATGATCAAATTACTAAAGCTGCTGGGAAAACCCATGGAATTATTAGGCAACTATCCTTCAGTAAGTGCTACTTAACGACAAATATTAGACTTCTAATCGCAAAGACCTACTTGCTACCAACGCTTTACTATGGCATCGAAATATTTGCAAATTGTGATGCTGCCTCTCAGAGAGGACTAAATGTCACATTTAACAATATCGCTAGATATGTTTATAATAGAAGACAATCGGACCACATTACGCAATTTGTTAATCAGATAAATGACATTGACTTCAGAACGTGGACTAGATACAGATGTATAATACTTCTGCATAAGATAATTTATACTAAACAGCCATCCTATTTATATGTCAAAATAACCTTTGCTACTTGAACAAGAACTATGAATTTAACCACAATGCGACATAAATTAGCCAGCTCAGAGAAGCATTTTTTCGTGTATACTGTTCAGTAGGGTGTGCCAAAACAGAATTTTTTTTTATTTTCACGGGTGCACCGGCATTTTCTGAAAGCTTATAGAGTAAAGTATTTTTGAGATTTTTTCAGATTTTTCGACAGACGTTTAGAGGTCGCACAAATCGAATTTACCCACAAAAATGGGGTTTTCCATATTGATTTCGATTTTTACTTATAACATGGTGAATAACCACGATTTTCCTAGTTTTACAATCAGTATTTTAAAGAAAAATGTCCACATTTTACTTTTTATGAGCATAAACCGTGAGTTTTGGCTTTGCATTTGCTTGTTTAGGTACCTTAAATTAAATTTTTCGTAAATTTTTCATAAATTTTGTAAAAAACGCATTATAACTTTTAAAATTTCTATAAAAACTGAAAAAACTAATAATGCAGTTTAAAAGTTTGTTAAATTTTAAAAAAACTGAAACTAAGAAATTCAAATTTGCTCTTACCGTTCCAAAGTTATACTCATTTAAAGCTTTGTACCCATTTCATGAAACTAATAATATTAAAAGATGTTTGCCAGTTTTGCATCGAATTTGCTTTAAACTTTGAATTATGATATTTTTCGCGTTTACTCTTTATTTTTCCTGCTTAGTTAGTTAGTCCAATACTAATGATATTTTTTTCTTTTGCGGAGAATTCACGCAAAACAATACAAACACTAAAAAACACCGGCATAAGACCCTTTAATTATGACAAAAGGGACCTCTGTACTCATAACCTCATACCCAGTTTTACAAATGAAGCTTCGGTTCGCGTTTTACAATTTAACTTAGATTTAAATGGTTTAAGATAAAATTCTCTAAAACTGAGCAAATGTGGACAGGGTCATTGGGAACACAATATAAAAAATTCACTTCAATCGTTCAATAGATTATGGTACCTCCCCAAAAAAGGTAAACCTTAATTTTTGAATATAAAACGAAAATAACTTTAAAAGCGCACGGTAGATTTTCATTAAAATCGTTTTTTGTGATGACATAATGGGCTATTGCATAACCAAAAGAAATATTACTCGACAGCCAAAAAACCGCGAGTTTGAGTACCATTCTTAGACTCACCCACAAATCAATTCATATAGGCCATAAACCAGATCTAATAATATACAGATCTGCGTTTTCAGTTTTGCCAACAAAGACTTGGTTCGCGACTTATAGACAATTTTTTACTGGCAATTGCCTTAGAACAACATTGACCACTTAGGGAAAACAAGCTTCACCAAAATTAAGAAATACATTTTATTAGTAAAGTGCTTTATAAGGAGCAGAAAAACAGATCATATCATCAAAATAATTTAGTTCAGGGCATCTTGGCGTACCACAATTTGTCCATCAAAGACAATTTTAATGAAAATTTTACTTTTTCTTGGTGGCAATGACGAATTTTACTCATACGATTTATTGTATAATTTTTCGGTAGCTTGTAATACCCAATGGTAATGTTGTTCAGGCGAAATTGCAAATACGAAATTTCCTATAACACGCGAAGCAAAGCATCCGTGGTGAATCTGAAAACACAGCTCGAAAAAATATCATAATTTAAAGTTTAAAGAAAATAGGATTCAAAACTGGCAAACATCTTTTAATATTTTAATTTCTGAAATGGGTACAAAGCTTTAAATGAGTATAACTCTGGAACGGTAAGAGCAAATTTGAATTTCTTAGTTTCAGTTTTTAAAAAATTAAACCAACTTTTAAACTGCATTATTAGTTTTTTCAGTTTTTATAGAAATTTTAAAAGTTATAATGCGTTTTTTACAAAATTGATGAAAAATTTACGAAAAAATTTAATTTAAGGTACCTAAACAAGCAAATGCAAAGCCAAAACTCACGGTTTATGCTCATAAAAGTAAAATTTTGACATTTTTTTTAAAATGCTGATTTAAAAACTAGAAACTCGTGGTTATTTACCATGTTATAAGTAAAAACTATGGAAAAACCCATTTTTAGGGGAAATTCGATTTGTGCGACTCTAAACGTCTGTCGAAAAATCTGAAAAAATCTCAAAAATTCTTTACTTATAAGCTTTCAGAAAATGCCGGTGCAAACAATTTTTTTTGGGACACCTACTGTTCAGTTGTGGGACCAACTTACAATTTAAAAATTTAGTAAATTATTGAAATTACCGATCAGCTTGAGAGTCGTCAAAATAAAGCCCACCGAGGAGGGTAAACAGCGCAGTGCGGGTCGTGCCAAGGATGGGTCAAAGAGTTGGAGGTTTGTTGTGCGTTGCATGGTGGAGCCGAGGGGGAGGCCAGCCGGAGGTTGAATGCGCCGCAACGGTTCCCTGAAGGGGCGATGCGTTGGAACTTACGCTCTCGTTGTCAATTGTACAGGGTATATTGAAGTCGGGCTACTCGACTGCAACGGTCTTACTTGTTTTCTGTTGTGCGGGGGCAAGAAAGATATTTCTTTTTTCCACCACGGAGATACAAAACCGCAAAACCAACGATACATTTCTACAGCATCATACATATACTCGTACATATGTGAAGGCGAAAAAAACCAGAAGGCGAACGCATCCAATGTTGAAAAAAACCACCTAGATTTCGCAACTAGGTGGATTTTGTGCAATCGGTTGTCTCGTGTAGATGGATTATAAATTTGGGCATTTGCGCCACGGTCACACCGGGAGGGTTGGAAAGGCACTAAAATTGAGTTGGCAGCGCCTTGCCATCTTGCGAATTTTTGTTTTATTTATTGCGCGCCAATTTTAAAAAGTAAAGCATGCATTTTACAGAACAGGAGAAGAATTTTTTTCCGACGACTTGATACGTCTAAAGCTAAGTTCACCCAGGCCAATGATTTGGACAAATTTTGATGAAAATTTGGGCATAAAGGCCATCGGACATCCCTACAGCAACCACCACAACAACAAACATCGGACCAACGGCCGCCCCGACTAGCCAGCCGGCTGAAAAAGCAAAACAAGCCGCGGCTACCAAAAAATCGTCAAAAGCTAACCCACAGACGACCGCCCCAGGAAGCACCCCGACCAACTCCACCAAGGGCAAGCCAGCAGCCAGCGCAAAGGCCCCAGCATCTCTCCTGACACTGGTGCTCAAAAAGGCAACTGCCGCCAAAGCCACGGACCCCCGGCTGCCGCTAACGCCGATACGACCCGCTGAACCACGGAACACCCCGGTTAGCCACATACGAAACCCACTCGAAGGCGTCGTGGCGGGAGCTACCGGGCGCATGAGCCGAATTCCAAAGCGCCCTCGGAACAACGCCACTCCGACCCCGGCAAAGAAACCATGGCCGCCGGAACCACAGATCCCATGGAGAACCCCCACTCGACTCCCTGAAATACCGCCACCAACCCGTCGCCGAGAGTCACTACTACACAACGACAGGGTTCTCGTCAGGCTGCACAACAGGGCCCAACCATCCACCCCACAATGGGACATAGAGACGCCTATCCCCTTGTCCGAGGAGACCAAACAAGCCATTTGGACAGCACGCGGCAACTGGCAGCCCGGAAGACGCACCACCCTACACCGGGTGGAGAGAGGGATCCCGATCCAGGTCCGAATAGGGCGCCAAGGAACCATCCAGGTCCACCAGGAGAAAACCCCGACCTGGTAAAGGAGGGGGGAGTGCGACGCCGTAGGCGCCCGCAACCTAGTGAATAAGCCCAAGCCGCACGAAGCGCACCACAGTTCCTCATAGTTCTTATTTTATTATAGATCCAAGCCGCACGAAGCGCACCACAGACCCTTAAATTAGTACATCGTTAACCCCATACTCATAGTTCTTATTTTATTATAGATCCAAGCCGCATGAAGCGCACCACAGACCTTTAAATTAGTACATTGTTAGCCCCGTACTCAATCACATTTAATCATTTAGAAATAAGTTACTTGAAGTCCATGTTTAGAAAATAAGTTTACTCGAAATGTCCCTTTTTTACGTTCACATATAAATATACCCTTATTATACAGTTATTCATTTAGAAAATAAGTTTATAAATATACCCTGTTAGAATTAGCCCACACATTTACTCATTTAGAAAATAAGTTTAATTGAAGCTCAACCTGTTTATTTCATAAGCACAAATAATCATCTGAAACCATCTTTATTTAATTCCATAGAAATAAGTCAAATAAAAAAATTCAAAGTACGCGCGCACCTTCAAACAATAGGGCGCGCGCGCCATCAATCGATAGGCAGCCAGCTGACCACAAGCGCAATCGATATCGATATCGCGCGCGCTGCCACGATCAGCTGCGTTCGCTGCCGCCAGCAGCTGCGCCAGCCGCCTATAAAAGGCGAAGCTCAGCGTGTGGCGAGTCCGCGGCTCTGGTCGAGTCAACATCTTGGAGTAGCAGATCAACAAGTAAGTACCAACTACCTCAACCACAGGGATCACTAGTGCGGTTTCCGAATCGGCTGTGATCGGCTCCAGGTGTGCGGTTTCCGAATCGGCATCTGTGTCTGGACAGGATTCCCGGCTGAATAGCGCCGTCGCTTGCCCGTCCAACTCCCACCCCGCGGTTTTCGAATCGGCGGTGGGCGAGCCACAGTGAGTGCGATCCCCGGATCCACTCCTGACCTTAAGATTTGGTTGGATGCACTGCACCCACAGCTACCGTCATCTCTGGGACTCCCGTAGCGCGGTTTCCGAATCGGCTACGTCGCGCTCCAGGTTTGCGGTTTTCCGTCGGACAGGACCGGCTGAAAGCGCGTCGTCCCGTCCAACTCCACCCCGCGGTTTTCGAATCGGCGGTGGGCGAGCCACACCCGTGGGTCAGTGCGGTTTCTGGTCGGCGCCGGATGCGCGGTTTCCGAATCGGCATCTGTGTCTGGACAGGATTCCCGGCTGAATAGCGCCGTCGCTTGCCCGTCCAACTCCCACCCCGCGGTTTCCGAATCGGCGGTGGGCGAGCCACAGGGTGTGCGGTTTCCGAATCGGCCCCTGGCTGTGTCCAACAAGATTGACGCACTGCATCCGGTAGGGTACAGCCCCGACACACGCGGGTAGGCCTGCTCCGACAAAGCGAGGCTTGGAACGACACCCGGTCACTGGGGTGGCGCCCACAGCGAGAATCCAGATCGGCCCCCGGCCCGATCCTGCAAGAACGACGCACTGCATCCACCAGAGAAGAGCCACTGCGCACGAATACTTCAGCCCAGGGACCACGCCCCCCTGGGGCGCCCCAAGCGTCCCAGAAACAAATAATTTCTGTGACGGATCCTGGCAACGGCGAGCTACGCCCGTGCCACGAAAAGAGGTCGTTACAGTGGCCAAATTGTGGAACTTTCCGGGCATATTTGATCAAATTATTTGCGTATGAAACTATACGCTATATATACGCACTATAACACACTCGCCTCAGCTGAATATCTTTCACACACATGCACTCATACACACAAACGCCGCTCGGTTGCCTTCCGGCTTGATCAACAAATGCTGATCGGCGGTTTGGCCTAGCCACCCCTTTTCCACGCATCGGCATGGCCTTGGACTAACTTTGGGCAGAATTTGTTAGTCCCCTAATGCAGTCTTAGTCCGCCTTTAGTCACAAGTCATGCTTTTGGCTGTGTTTTTGCGGTTATCGCCCCACCAGCGCAGGCACCCCCTTTTCATCCCAACTCCAATATAAATAAAATTAGCAATTCTCTTAGCAATTTCTCTTTTTTCAATTTAATACCTTATAATTTTTATACTCCATAACTAAATTTAAAGATATTCCTACTTTTTATACACTTGAAAAGTGTATTATAATTTTGCCCAGAAGTTTGCAACGCATAGAAGGAATCATCTCCGACCACATAAAGTATATATATTCTTGATCAGCATGACGAGCTGAGTCGATTAAGCTTTGTCCGTCCGTCTGTCCGTCTGTCCGTCCGTCCGTCTGTCCGTCTGTCTGTTTCTACGCGAACTAGTCCCTCAGTTTTGGAGCTATCGAGCTGAAACTTTGCACAGAGTCTTCTTTTTTACTGCACGCTGCTAATATGTCGGAACCGACCGGATCGGATAACTACTTCTTGTAGCTGCCATACAAATGTTCGTTCGGAAAATGGGTTTTAGTGAGAAAAACTGGTTTGTTCTCAATATTATCGCTCTCAAACACGGTCATGGGTAATATGTAATGTTTTTAAGCTGATCTGCGAAGTTTGGTCGAAGTCGCTAACCGTTGAGACAAGCTATTTCAAGTGTATCAAAACTTCGGTACTGACGAAGTTACTTCCTTTAAATTTATATTTTTTTTAAATTCAGTATAAACTTCATTTTTTTTATGTTTCAAAACAAAAAAAAACTTTAAAAAAACTAATAAAAAAAGGAACTCAAAAGGAAAGAGCAAAACAATTGTAACAACAATAGTTTGGGTTTGTTGTTGTTTACAAATTTAAATTTATCTCACCTTTACTTCATCGGATAAACATTTTCTTCCTTTAATTGCTGCTAGCCTGATAATTTGTTTAGTGCGGATGTGTTTTTTGCACTGCGCTTGGGTCTTGTTGTTTTGTTGCAATATATGTTTATGTGTAAGCAAGTACGTACTCACCCGCCTTTTTGTTGGTGGCGCCAACAACGACAGACGATGTTTTGTACCTGTTATAGGATGGATTGCATAAAAGAGTAGAAAGGAAATCTACCCAGACACCGACAGCAGTCAAACACACAAAAAAATCAATAAAAACAAATTAGGCTTAGGCCGAAATTGCACTTAGCAACAGAGATTTTTGCTTTCCCTTTTTGTTCAAAACCTATAATGCCACCCCCTTCTCTCCTCAACATCCACGGTACACGCGTCGGACCTGCCGAAGCCTTTACTTTCGCATCTGCTTTCTGCACTCCTGCCTCTCCGTCTCTCGTTCTCTTGCTAATGAAGCAGCGGTACTGCTGACTTGCGCCTGGTAGGTTAGCCAGTGGATGCTCGTACTCCGGTGAGAGCCAATTCGCCGAGTGTGGGTTTCAGAAACTCAGCTGTAAGGCCCACCGCACACAGACAGCGGAGCAGAGAGTAGCATATCAGCTTTGGAAAATCAAACGCACAGAGCACACAGCGAGCCCGCCCACCAACAGCTTAGCTGAGCGGAGCATTTTGTATGTAAAATTCGTAAGCTCCGCTAGCTCTGCTCAGCTCCGCGTTCTGTGTGCGAGGGGCCTAAATCCAGTGCGGTCGTTGACCTTTGGATGCGTTCGCCTTCTGGCGGTCTTTTAGAGTGGGCAAGTTAAGATGTCGTAGCCTATCTATATAGGGAGGCAAACGGCGACCAGCATCCCAGTTTAAGCCCCTTAGTGCAAAAAGAAGAAACTGTTTTTGAACCGATTCTAGTATATCTTGATAGAAGCTATACTGAGGGAACCAGATGCTTGAGCAATACTCTAGCGATGGTCGAACGAGAGAAACGTAGACAAGCCTGGTTATAGATGGATCTTCAAACTCCTTAGACCAACGCTTAATGAAACCCAGCAAACTCTTACCTTTGTTGGATATGACACAGATGTGGTCATTAAAGCAAAGCTTGTGATCAAATAATACCCCCAGATCCTGAATTGAAGTAATACGTTCCAGGGATCTTTGATCAATAGCGTATGTATTCAAAGCAGGTTTAGTGCGGTAAAACGTCATGAACTTGCATTTATCGCGATTGCACCAAGATTGAAGATAATTTAGGTCAAGTTGTAGACATTTATACGAATCGGGAGAAGAAAGTGTCAAAGACAGCTTAACTTCATCCGCAAACATAAGGACTTGAGATGACTTAACAACCTGAGGAAGATCATTAATAAGCAAACCAAAAAGTAATGGTCCTAAGTGACTACCTTGCGGTACACCAGAAGTAACACTTACTATCTCAGAAGTTAAATCATTAAAGATGACTCGTTGTTTTCTGTTTGAAAGATAGGAAGATAACCACATCAATAAATTTTGGGGAAACCCCAAGCTAGACAACTTATGAATAAGAAGTCTATGATTGACCGAATCAAAAGCTTTACTAAAGTCGGTGAAGATGCCATCGGTCCGTAATCGATTAAGAAAGCCGCGACTAATTGCATTAGTGAACTCCAGAAGATTTGTCGTAGTAGATCGGCTTTTAATAAATCCGTGTTGACAAGGCGAGATGAGTGAACGGCATTGATGCTGCAGTTGTTCAGTGATCAGTTTTTCAAAAAGTTTTGGGATAGCACTGAGTTTTGCAATGCCACGATAGTTCTCGATGTTCGACTAATTGCCCTTTTTGTGCAGCGGGATGATAAAAGATTCCTTCCAAATAGGTGGAAAAAAGCTTTGGATAATCGACATTCGAAAAAGTTTAGTTTGTTTAGTTTAGTTAAAGCACAGTTCTTAAGGACACAACTGGGAATCATGTCAGGGCCAGGAGCAAACGAATAATTTATCGTTGTAAGACACCTTAAAACGTCCGACTCATGAATTATGGGTTTATTTATGGAATCTGTATGAGGTAGTGTATATGGATAATTAGAGTCACTGATACAACTATGAGATGAATAGGTAGACTGAAAGAACTCGGCAAATAAGTTGGCTATGCCCAAGTCATCAGATGCTGTACTATTATTTAAAAAAGGGATGAGGGAATTAAATTGGATTTACGATTAGAGTTAACAAAAGAAAAAAGTAGCTTAGGGTTGCGTCGAAAGTTATCTTTACAGCGTATGAGGTAACTTCTGTAACACTCAGAGTTCTGTTGGAAAAAATTTGACTTAGCTATAGAG
>JAEIFU010004391.1:0-15602 GCA_018904235.1 Lordiphosa stackelbergi | reverse complement strand
GTAGCTGCTGCAGCGGTAGCGTCGCCCAATGAGAGTAAGTCAGAAAAGGCGGGCAAGAAGCCACGAGTCTGGGACGGTGGCAATTCCAAGGATGCTGTACTGTTGTATCGCCTAAGATACGCCAGAGGATGTGCAATACCAAAGCATTAACAGTGACTGGTGGGCACCCATGCAGGGTGCGGCCACGAACTTGGATGTGGACAGCGAACCCGAAGACGATGAGAATACGGGTTGATGATTCTAGCGAGGAAGAGCAAACCAGCTTAACGACCAAGACCAGCAGCAAACGCACTGGCGGCAGCGGCGGCGGTCTGCTTTCCTACTTCAAAGGCATTGTGGGGGCCAAGACCATGTCTCTGGTGGATCTGCAGCCGGCCCTGGAGAAGATGTGCGCGACCATTTGATATCCAAGAATGTGGCTTCCGAGATTGCAGCCAAACTGTGTGATTCGGTGGCCAGTAGCCTGGAGGGCAAGCGAACAAGCACCTTGATAGCATCGCCAGTTTGGTCAAGGAGGCCACACAGGTCCCTGGTCCGTTTTTGGTCACCTAAGCGACGCATTGACATCATACGCGATGCCTTGGAATCGAAGCGCAAGGCAAACTCTACACCACATTATTTTCTGTGGCGTCAATGGCGTCGGCAAGTCCACCAATTTGGCCAAGATTTGCTTCTGGTTGATTGAGAATGATTTCCATGTTTTGATTGCTGCCTGCGACACATTCCGAGCAGGTGCCGTGGAACAACTACGCACACACACACGCCATCTGAATGCCTTGCATCCGGCCGCCAATCATAACAATCGCGCCACGGTCCAGCTGTGTGAGAAGGGCTATGGCAAGATGCAGCCGGTATAGCCATGGAGGCCATCAAATTTGCCCATGACACGAAAGTGGATGTGTTTTGGTGACACCGCTGGTCGTATGCAGGACAATGAGCCCCTAATGCGTTCCCTTCCAAGCTGGATCAAAGTCAATGATCCGGACTTGGTTTTATTTGTGGGCGAGGCTCTGGTGGGCAACGAAGTAGTCGATCAGCTGGTAAAATTCAATCAACTCCTGGCCGATTATTCGTCGAATGAGAATCCGCACATAATTGATGGCATTGTCCTGACCAAATTCGATACGATTGATGACAAAGTGGGTGCTGCCATCTCCATGACCTATATTACCGGCCAGCCCATAGTGTTTGTGGGCACGGGTCAGACCTATGCAGACTTGAAGGCCATCAATGTGAATGCGGTGGTCAGTTCACTGATGAAGTGAAGAGTGGAAGAGCTGGCTTAATTCTAATGCTCGATTTAGTTGGTTCCTTTTTTTTTCCTTCTTTGTATTGCTTTATGTGTATGAGAACAAATATATTGCACTTGTCCATTTGTTGTTTAGTAGATAAACGTGATTCTGGCAGAGATTCCTAGGGAAACAGAAAGCCAGCTGGTTATTCTTGATCCAAGAGCAGAAATTTGGCTTTTGGGAACCTCAAAAGTTGGTAAAGGAGAAATTTTCGGATAGGTATAAGGAAAAGCACGTGTTTTAAGGGTCAACAAAATAGATTCAGTCTCAGAATTGAAATAATTGACATTTTTTGAACTTTTTAACCTAAAAAGTAATTTCCGGGACAAATATTTAGAAAAGCCGGCAGTTTATGCTTTTAGGGCCTTACATTGGGAGCAATTACGATTAATCCAGTTACAGAAATGACTTTTTAACTTAAAAAAGCTTGATCATGTAATTTCCGGACAGTTATTAAGAAAAGCCGGGATGGTATCCTTAAGGACAGGCTTCAAATGTTGAGATTCAGTTGAAATACGAGCAATCCAAGTACAATAATGAGATTTTGAATATTTTTCGAACACTTAAAAAGGGTCCAAAGTAATTTCCGGACAGACGTAAAGAAAACCCGTAACGTTATCCTTAAGCTATTGCTTTATAAGTACAGATTCGGTAGAATCAAGATCGATCCAGTAACAGAAATAACCTTTTTAACCTAAAATTGTTTGAAACATGTTATTTCCGGACAGTTATTAAGAAAAGCCGAAATGCCATCCTAAAGGATCAGACATGTAAAATTTTGTAATAATATTTCGAACACTTAAGGCAAAGTATTCAAACAGACATAAAGAAAACCCAGAACGTTATTCTTAAGCTAGTTTTTGATGGGTACAGATTCGGTGGTATTACGATCGATCCAATAACTGAAATGAGTTTTTGTCCTTTAAACCTACAAAAGTACGGAAAAATAATTTCCGTATAGATGTTGGGAAAAGCCGATTTATCCTTACGACCACCTTAAAGATTGAGTTGAAATACGGGCAATCCAAGTACAATAATGAGATTTTGAATAATTTTCTAACACTTATAAAGGGTCAAAAGTAATTCCTGCACAGACGTAAAAAAGCCGCAACGTTATCCTAAAGCGAGTGGTACAGTTTCGGTGGTATTACGATCGATCCAGTAACTGAAATGATTTTTTTTACCTTTTAAACTCATACAAAAGTACGGAAAAATAATTTCCGTAAAGATGTTGGGAAGAGTTGACTTCGCTTAAGGACAGGCTCAAATGTTGAGGTTTAGATGAAATACCAGCAATCCAGGCACAATAATGAGATTTTAAATAATTTTCAAACACTTACAAAGGGCCAAAAGGCTTCCGACAGAGGTAAAAAAGCCGGAACGTTATCCCCAAGAAGTGATTTATGATCGATCCAGTAATAGAAATGAGTTTTTTCGCCATTTTTTAACCCTATAAAAGTACGGAAAAAGTACTCTCTAGATATTAGGAAAAGCCGTGACATTATGCTTAAGTACAGGACTCAAATATGAAGATTCAGTTGAAATACAAGCAGTCCAAGAACAGAAATGGGGCCTTGGCCATTATTTAGACTCTTTAAAATACGGATAAACTAATTTGCGGATATATAGAAGAAAAACCGGGACACTATACTTAAGGATGAGCATTTTGAGTTAAGACTGTTGAAAAACAGGATTTTCCGTACAGGTTTAACTTAAAGCCAGGTCTTTAACCATAAGGACTAGATTTAAAACAGGGCTGCAAACCGGTATGGAGTTGAACTGCTCCGGAGTCGAAGAGACTCCGGAATTTTAGGGAAGTCTGAACCGAACCTGAGCCGGAGCAGAACCATTTTTTCTGTGAACCCGAACCTAAAACGGACCAAAGAAAAGGTAAAAAAAAAGGTTCTATTTAATTTTTTCTAGCTGCTAAAATGTCAAGTTTTCCATTTTCCAATATGGAATAAACTAGATAAGTCTTATTGCTTCATTGCATAGTATTCAAAATGAACTAATAAGAAAAAGCTTTAAGATTAATAAGTAAAATAACTAATGATTATTTACCATGTTTATCATCCGATGAAGATGATAGTTTTGAAAAAACTATCACTTTAAAGAACTTAACAATGACGCATTTGTTTTATTAGCTGTTCCTGCAACACAAGTATCAGTCTAGCGCACTTTTCCTAATCATATATTTTTGATTTATCCGGATATAGAGACAGCAAGAATGAAAGATTGCTGGAAGACACATTAAGTGTGTTAACTGAGGGGATAGAATTTCCCCCACTTCTGTTAAATGCTAAGTCTACTTAATTACCCATATCAACTGTTGTGTTCGTAATTGTCAAAGTGATAAATGTTTCCAACTACCCTCTAGTACGGCTGGGGTCAGTCGATCTATATTCGTCAACCCAGCGTTGCTCTTTGTACGTTGGTGACGCCTGTCAAAATTGTAGGAGAGAGAGAGAGGCGAACGCCCTAATTTTTATCTATGAGAGAGTGTGTGCAAGGAATAGGAAAGGATTTGAAAAAAGGTATATCAATCCTCGAAGCTGAAGCCTCTGTAACAGTTATTGTGCATTGGAAACAAAGCGGAGCACCCCGGGGTGCAAGTGCATGGGCTCGAATAAAGAGTACGTAATGTGAAATACTTATATAATACATTGCCGTCAAGAAAGAAGCATCTCTCTTGGGTTGAAAGAGCGTCGCTTATATCACCCCATGCATGGCATTGGGTCGAACGAGCGTCGCTTATTTTGCTTCTCTGCATGGCATTGGGTCAAACGAGTGTCGATAAAGTCGCACCATGCATGTAATTGAGGCAAACGAGCGTCGTTTACGTAGCTTCTCTGCATGGCATTGCGTCGAGAAGTCGTTAACGTAATGAGCGGACATCCCCTTTGCAAAATACGTCAGTCGAGCCCATTGTGAGGGAATAAGCGTGCGTCAACGACAGTCACAATATCGTCGACGGAACGTTGATATAGCGTCGGTCGGCCGTACTAGAGGGTAAGTTTTGCACTTGAAATATCACATACATAAATACATAAGTAAGGGCCGAAGTGGGTGCACACACGTACACAAAGACTTCTGTCAATTTGGCGTTGTCGTTGTTGCGCCTTTTGGAATTCCCAAACAGTCATAGCAAAGACCTTTGCCGACTTGCAGAAAATAGGCAAAGCCTGCTAATGAAAGAACCGGGAGTTTCTTGAAACATCTGTACAGTCGGCTTCCTCCTTTGTGGTATATGTGTGTCTTATTTTAAAAGAAATGAACTAACTTGAATAAATAGACTGATGGGTTGGAAGTTAGTCAGCTGTTCGCTCTCTGATTGCATTTGGGAATATGCCCGTCTCGCTCTAAGCACTGTGAGTTCCTATATGGACAATAAGAACTCATTGCGGGCTATCGCTTATCACCACTTAACATTTTGTCTCTATTACTCCATGATTTATTGACCTGGAGCCTGCTAAAACGTCAGATGATTCAAGCTCAAATATGATTTTATCATGCCTAAAATTCTATATAAATATTAATAAAATTTTTAAAGCCGATTTCTCACCTTTTACATAGAGCCATGTATCCCATAAACTTATAAATAACAGAGTAAATTGTGAGCTTATCTAACAAATAGAAGGAAGAAGGGAAATTGAGACTAAGTTGTTTCAATTTACTAACGTGTTTTCTGAACTAGCGAAAAACTAAATATTTGTTGGGTTTAGCGACCTATTCTTAGCCTGCTAACAATTATTTCTGAAAAACTAAATTTTTACTGAACCCCGGTTCGAACCCGAACCTAGGTTCAGCGACCTTCTACACCCGAACCCAAAAAATTTCGCGGGTTCGAAACCCGGAGTGAACCGCTGCCATTTTATAGGAGGTGAAAATGCTAACAATTAAAGTACAGAAATGGAGATTAAGCCATAAAACGTGGGTTAATGCAATTTCCGGACAGATATTAGTAAAAGCTAGGACGTTATTCTTAAGCACAAGTTTTAAAGAGTTGAAATTCGTAGGAAGTCAGGCCTATCCACTTACAGAAGTGATTTTGGACCTTATACTTCCACATAATTTCGCAAAAAAAAAATTTCCGTACAGGTTTGAGTAAAAACCGGCATTTTACACTTAAAAAGCTGATTCAATTGTAGAGATTCGGCGGAATTAGGGACGATCCAGCAACTGAAAGGAGTGTTTTGACATTTTGTTTACCTTTTAAACCTTTAAAAGTCCGGAAAAAAGTAGAGTCCGTACAGGTGAAAGCAAAAGCGGATGTTATTTTAGGCGGGTGCTTCCCGTGACAGAAATGCATTCTTGATTAGTTTCTGTGTCCTGTGTCCACAAACAAAGACCATCTGTTTGGTTTTTTATTATTTATTATGAAGTTATAACCTTAGGCATACAAACGAAAAGGGATTGGAGCCGGGGGCTTGTGAGGATTGAGGTTAAATGACAACTTAAATCTATTTGTAGAACTCGTGCTCTTGTTCATCCTTCTTAATATTATTCTTATAGCCCTTCTCAAAGTCCTTGGCCAGCACAATGTAACGATTCTCACGCACCGCATGCATGCCCGCCTCCTGGCAAATGGCATTGATATCTGCACCCGATATCTTATCGGGACGTGCCACAAACTCTTCCAAATCCACATCCTCGCTGAGGTTCATCTTGGAGGTGATGGTGGAGAACACCAAACGTTTTTGTCGGCGATCGGGCAGCGGGAACTCAATCTTACGATCCAAACGACCGGGACGCAAGAGAGCCGGATCCAGAGTATCGGCTCGATTGGTGGCCATAATCACTTTAACATTGGTCGTCTGATCGAAGCCATCCATTTGGTTGAGCAACTCCAGCAGAATACGCTGCACCTCACGATCAGCGCCAGTCTGGGCATCAAAACGTTTCGTGGCAATGGCATCGATCTCATCAATGAAAATGATGGCCGGAGCATTCTCCTTGGCCAAGCGGAACACATCGCGCACCATGCGCGGTCCCTCGCCCAGATATTTCTGCACAAACTCGGAGCCAACAACGCGTATAAACGAGGCCGTGGTGTGATGGGCCACCGCCTTGGCCAACATGGTCTTACCGCAACCGGGTGGGCCGTACATCAGCACACCGCGCGGCGGATCAATACCAATCTGTTTGTACAGCTCGAAGTGGGTGAGTGGCAGCTCAACAGCCTCGCGTATCTCTTGCTTTTGCATGTCCATGCCACCAATGTCGGCATAGCTGACATCTGGCTTCTCATCCGGCTGCAGCATGGAGATGGAACTATCCGCCTCTGGTGGTAAAACATCTACCAAAGCATTGCTGTGCTTGTGCAAGGCCACCGAAGCCGATGGCTTCAGCAGCTCGCGATCGATGGTGGACAGTATGCGTACAAAATAATTGGAGCCCGTGGTGGAGCCCACAATGCCTGTATTTTGATCGACAGCCTCCAAAAACTGTCCAATCACCAGTGGTACACTCTGTATACGCTTAACCTCCTCTTGGGCGTGCAGATATTCTTTTTTCAAGTTACGTTGCTCATCCTTGATATACTCCTCCTGCACCTCAATGAACTCCAAAGTCTTTTGCAGTTTCTGCAAAAGGGAAAGGAGTATTAAGCGGCTAGTTAGCAAAATAGAGACGAAAGCTTACCTTATAACGCACATACAAATCATCTATGTCCAGTTCATCCAGCGAGCTGTGTGCATCTTTGGGCTTCAACTCGCAGAGTTCATCCTGACGATGAGAAACAAAAGAATCAGAATAACCTGTTAAATAATAGAATGTGAAACATTTACCTTCTCCAGGATGGGTATATCAATGTTGTAGGGCATTTTAATGAATGATTTGAGACTTTTTCTTTCTTTATTTGTTAACAAATTGCGGCCTAAGAAGTGAAGACGAGAAAATGACTCGTCAAAAACAAGCTAACGATGACCGCCTATCGCAGTATCCAACTATCGATAGTCAGATGAAATGAAACGGTAACACTTAGAGATGAGCAATACTGCGACTACAATGTCACGGCGAGAACAGTGATCAGTGTACAGTGAAATCGGTTCGGAAGCAGAGTACTTTAAACGGGAGTATAAAAAAACTGAATTAAAGTTTGGTCCTAGATCAGAGATTGTCAACGTGAGCGAGGCCAAAAAGTGAGAGCAAACTGTCCGACTGAAATGGTTTTTGCGTATATGTGTAAAGAGCGAAATGTCTTCGACCCGACGGGGGAACCAGAGACTATTGCTGTTTTAGATACATTTTTATTTTAATATCTAAATCTAACAATACGTCGACGAGCGTTTTGGGATTTTGAATGCTAGTTTCTGCTTAACAAACTAAATGCAAGAACACCAATATATTCTTAATGAGGATAATCAATGTACATGTACTGAAAGCTTGTCATTTGCAATAATAATTCTTTCAGAGGCAATCACAATATAAACTATTTAAGGAAAACAATATAAACTCATTTCAAGACAATCATTAAAATAAATTCATTTTCAGAGGACAATCCACAATATAAACTCATTTTTATAGGACAATCCACAATATAAACTCATTTTCAGAGGACAATCCACAATATAAACTCATTTTCAGAGGACAATCCGCAATATTAACTCATTTTTACAGGACAATCCACAACATAAACTCATTTGCATACCACAATAAACAATACAAACTCATTAATAGCACAATCCACAATAGTAGTAGTAGTATGGTTATTGTAGGCTTGGCAATTTGCCGTCCGCCTAAAGCCGTTTCGATCATTTTAACATGTTTCTTAATAGTAGTTTTTATATCTAAACATTTGAATTTTACATTTAACAATTATTTCGTTGACATTAATACAATACAAGCAACATAAGAATCATTATAGTTTAAGTTAAAAATTTTCTAGAATTATATTTTGTCTATATTTCATAGCTAGTTTTATAAAGGTTGCGAGCCCAATCCAGTTGCAGCCGTTTAATAGTGCGCGACATTCTTCTTCAGTAAGCCGTGTCTTCCCTAGAATGCCTGTCCTGATTTCCTTCAGAACCAGGCATCTGGCCACAAAATGCTCCACATCCTCTCGTTCTCGCAAGTTACATAGAGGGCACATTATGTCTTCATTCTGATGGTGCGGTTTGTAGTTCAGGCTCAGCATTTCGACTCGGGACTTGAAGATATTTGATATCATCAATGACCCAAAGCTATTTTGGAAGTAATTGTTATCTGCCATATGTAACGCCCAGTAAGTCATGGGCTCGGCATTTCATCATCTGCTGTAGTTTTACAGGTCTTTCAGCGAGCATAACCATATTCGATCGGCATACATCGCATAATACTCTAAAGGTATCTGTACCTAGTTTGACTCCTCCGGGAAGTTCTGCAGCGATGTCATCTACGGAAAGAGCGAGAGCAGTGGGCTGAGTAGACATCCCTGTTTGACGCCTTGGATTGTTTGAGAATCTTCTGATAATCTACGCCCATCTCACTGTAGTCGTGTTGTTGCTGTACAGGCCCCACAGCATGTTTGCATCATTTTTATCGATACAGTCCTATGTTTCCCAGTTTCCAGAAGAGTTGAGATCTGTTTATCGTATCAAAAGCAGCTATAAAATCAATGAAAAACGAGAAGGCCAAGCTAACTTCGTCTTTGCCGAAGTTTTTTATACCCTTGCAAATGTTTTAATACATCAGAGTTGAAGTACGCCAGCATTTAAACAAACAATTTTTCTAAATAAAACCCACTTTTCGACCGATAGTTCCTATGACAGCTATAAGATATAGTCATCCGATTTTGACCAAAACTTTCAAATCTGTGTAAAAGCTTATAATATTAATAATCGCTGAAGTGAGACACGTTAACATTAAAAACAAAAAATTTTTTCTCCCAAAGACCCCCTTTCCGCCGATAGTTCCTATGGCAGCTATAAGATATAGTCATCCGATCCGGTCGGTTCCGACATATTAGCAGTATGCAGTAAAAGAAGACTCTGTAACAAAGTTTCATCTCGATAGCTTTAAAACTGAGAGACTAGTTTGCGTAGAAACAAACAGACGGACAGACAGACGGACGGACAGAGCTCAATCGACTCAGATCGTCACCCTGATCAAGAATATATATAGTTTATAAAGTCGGAAATGAATATTTCTATGCGTTCCAAACCTGGGCAAAAGCGCGTAGTTCTAGTTGTATTCGTCGCACGGTTCAGAAAGCTTTTTGGAAAGCTCTTTTCACGCGCTAACACGTGTTTATTTATTGTTGTTTGTTTTTAGTCGTTCGTGAGTAAGCGCGAGAGCAAATAAGATCGTAAAGGCAAAAATGCATCCAGGAAAATTGTGGTTTATGGACCCGTAAGTTTCATCACGACAACGATGTTTCACGTCGTCGCAGAGGTGATCGAAGACGCCACGTCGAAGCTCGAATCGATAAACCGAATTGATCGAAAGAACCGCAAGTACCCGTACGCCAAGAGGGGGATCAAACCGTTATAAACCATTGAAGAAGCTTGATTCAAAAGAAGCTCGAGTAGGGTGCCACGACTTGCGGAAAAACATTTTGCGGCCCGTATGGATGCATGCGAATCGCTTCTGAATCGCAACAAAATCGACCCGTTTTTGAAGCGGATGGTGACTGGCGATGAAAAGTGGGTCACTTACGATAACGTGAAGCGCAAACGGTCGTGGTCGAAAAGCGGTGAAGCTGGCCAGACGGTGGCCAAGCCTGGATTGACGGCCAGGAAGGTTCTTCTGTGTGTTTGGTGGGATTGGCAGGGAATCATCCACTATGAGCTGCTCCCCTATGGCCAAACGCTCAATTCGGACCTGTACTGCCAACAACTGGACCGCTTGAATGCAGCACTCATGCAGAAGAGGCCATCTTTGATCAACAGAGGCCGAATTGTCTTCCATTAGGACAACGCCAGGCCACACACATCTTTGGTGACGCGCCAGAAGCTCCGGGAGCTCGGATGGGAGGTTCTTTTGCATCCACCGTATAGTCCGGATCTCGCACCAAGTGATTACCACCTATTTCTGTCCATGGCGAACGAGCTTGGTAGTCTTGGTAGGAAGTTGGCCACAAGAGAGTCCTGTGAAAATTGGCTCTCCGAGTTTTTTGCCAATAGGGAAGCGAGCTTCTATAAGAGGGAACTAGAGAACTTCATGTTAATGTATTAAATTATTCGCTAGTTTTAAGTATTTATGTAATCGTAAATTTGTTATTTATTCACTATTTATCTATTATTTAATGTGGTCTCTGTGGTACCCAGGTTAGGTGAAAGTATTATTGATATGTGTCAGAAGATTAAGAAAGTGGCCAAAAATATATTTTGAGTATAAAAAAAAAGGAAAATGATAGTGTAAAACAATTAAAGATGGGGCGTTCGGGAGTTGGCCAAGAAAATAAGATGGCCAACTTATTGGTGGGAAGGGCAGAACACATGCAAGCATCAACATCTGCTTGCACCATAAATCCTAAACAGAGATGAGGAAATTGATTCCGTTTGCGGCTCTGGGACTGAGTGTGAACTCTTCTGCCGCGGCTCCAGCTGCGCCATCATTTGGGGCCACTGGGCCATCGGCGGCCAGGCGTACGGGTAGGACATTTTGCTCTGGCTGTACGCTTTTTCCACTTTTTCCCCCGGTTTCTGACCGTTGAAAGTGGCGCTCCGCGGCGGGGTGGCCGGACTGCCGGTTTTCATTCCCGGCTCGGGCAGTCTGGCAGCGCCGCCCGCCCTCGAACAGTTTGGCAACCCCGGCCAGTCATGCGATAGTAATCGAATTCGCCACTGTGGCAACGCCATCGATTACCCTCACAGGCGCTGGGTTGCCAGATCGTTTCAAGAAAAATCTATTCATGGAAGTGTGGCAATAAATTGTACCCATTTTTTTTTATGCGATTTCGGACCCCCTCTTCTTATACTCCATATAAGAAAAACACATTGAAAACTCTCGTCGACCAACTCTTAAATATGTGTGCGTGAACAAAACATATATACATGCAACTACCTATGTGCATAGTTAAGTTAAAATATTGAAATTCAATTTGTTTTGGTGCGGGTGCGGGGAAAACTCAAATCACAATAATAATAAATATAAAAAAAAAAAATGGAAACGCTGCTGCTCGCTGCCGCTGCTACTAATGCTGCTGCTGCTGGCGCTGCCGCTGCTGCTTGTGCAAGAGAAAAATCGTTGTTCAGCAGCGCCGCCGCCGCCGCACTTCCCGCACTCCACCTTAGTATTGTCCTGCCGCCTGCCCCTGCTCTCTACGCACGCATCGATTTGGGCTAAACATTAGATACCTCCTAACGCAGTTGTTAGGGTGGAAAAAATTAAGTAAAAAAAAAAAAAAAAAAAAACGAAATGCAGTTACTTAAACAAAAATCGAATTAAATAAAGGAGAAAAAAACAAAAAGAACAAAGTGGGGAGAAAAAGTGCAATTTGTTAACAAACAAAAACAAAACTGAAAACAAAAACGAAATAAATTTAATTTTTTTTTTTTTAAACAAATTGTTAACAACCCAGTGGCTTCCACATGAAGACCATGTCGCGCTTTGGCCTGCGCCGTGGCTTCAAATTGTCAGCCGAAGAGCAGGTCAATGGCGGCGCAGGAGGAGGAGGAGGAGTCGCCGCCGCCACACCAACTAGAAAAAAGCGCTTACCCAGAGTAAGAGAGGACAATGGAGCAGCTGGAGCAGCACCCACCTCGCTTATCTGCAGCTTACCGCTGGATCGTTTGCCCGGTTTAATGGAGAAACTGCAACAATTGAATGAGGAGCGACAGCAAAGGCAACGAGAACGTGACCTGGAGGCCAATGCCACAGCCAGCTCCAAGGTTTTGTGTTTGTACTGTGATAAGAAGTTTGCCTCCGTTAAGCTGCAGGTGAAGCATATGGATAAATTCCATACGGAAAGACATCAGGAGCGACGCTGCAGCGGACGTTCATCCAACTGTAGCGGTGCCAATAGTGGTAATAATGGTGGTCAAGGATTTGCCGGCTGTCCTTACTGTGCGGGAGCAAAGGGCTCCACACAGATTTGCCTGACGGCACAGCATTTGAATTTGCTGTTCCAACACCTGATGGAGAGTCATGCGGATCGATATTTTGCCTGCCAATGGTGTCGCTGGCGTTTTCAGGAATCAGAACAATTGGCCAGTCATTTAAGGCTACAGCATGATCAGGATTATGGAGCAAGTGGTCTGATGGGAGCTGAGGAACCGGTGTTGTTTCGTTTGGGTTTGACACAGAATCGTTTGCCGGGTCAAAGGCCCAATTTGGGGGGCAAGTCACGTAGCACTAGTCGCTCCTCACAGAAGCTTTTAATGTTGGCGGCCAGCAATGCATCGCCTCTAGAGGAGACGGTGTTTCGTTTGCCCCTTAGCTCAGGCCTCAATGCTGCTGCTGCCTCCACCTCCACCACCTCCTCCTCCTCCTTGGTGTTTGATGACAATTTCTATCAGGATGTGGTTTTAAATGTCCATCATAATCTTCTCAACTATTTGGATGGACGCCTACAGTTTAGCTCCAACTCATCTCTGTCATCTGCCGCCTTGCCCCTACGTTTGCATGGTCCCAGCCATTTGAATCCTGGCAATGCGGCCTATCCCACTTTGCTAACGGCCGAGCAATTTGGAGCCGCCGAGCTTTTACCCTTGGCCAAATTTCGACGGCGACCCCACACCAAGCATAGCTGGAAATGGAAATGGGATTATGTCAAGAAGTTCACTTTGATTAATGAGGGCGGGCGTCTGGTCAAGAAACTGAAACCGCCCACTCTGCTGGGTCTAAGGGACCTCTCCAAGCTGGACATGTGGACACAGTTGACCATGCGACAGAAACATGATCAGGAGCTAAATTTACAGCAACATCAGTTGGAGCAGAGACGTTTATTGGAGCAATTGAATCTAATTCTGGACCATCGCCTCTTGCCGCACATCATTCTGGAGCAAAACGAGCAGGCCATTATCAAGAGTGAAAGCGGGGAGGAGGATAACCATTTGGAGCAGGAGGACGACGAACAGTCGGCTGCTGCTTTACTCAGTCAATCCTTTGCGGATGAGAGTTTTCTGTCCCTTTTGCAATTACAGCCAAAAGCTGGCTTAGTCTCTGCAAATGTGGGTAAAATGAGTTTACCTTCTTTGGTCCTCAGCGGAGAATGGGCCAGGCCCAGGCTTTATTTGTGTATTTGCTGTGGGGCCAAGTTTGAGCAGCGTAAATCATTGGAGGAGCACAAAACCTTTCGCCATTCGCATATCTATGCCACACACTATGAAGTGGTGGGTCGGGAGCTGTTGGCGGGTAATCTGTTGCGTCATTTGTTTATACCCAAACGTGCTTTAAGTCGCTATGCGGGTGAAAGCATTTGCAAACAGGAGGCTTTGCCTGCACCACCACCAGCACCACCACAGCAACAACAACAGGAGGAGGAGAACACCTCTAGCTCCTCTTCAAGATCTTCTTTTGAGGTCTCATCCACCACGCCCACACCAAGTTGCCCCGACCAACAGCAGCAACACCAGCAACAGCAACAACAGCAGCAGCCTTCGCCCGCTGCCACAATTACCTCCTCCTGCTCCCCCTCCTCGGCCACTTGCAGCTCTTCCTCATCCAACTGCACCAAATGTGGACGCAAATGCAGCGGCCTTATGGATCTCTATCGTCATATGCTGGACTGTTCCGGCGATTATGTTTGGTCATTGGCCAAAAAGCGTAAATATCGTTATTATTGCGGGTCCAAGAAGCGTCGTACCTGCTCCAAAAAGTCCATTAAGCATTTTGTGACCAGCCAAAAAAGAAGGCCAAACTGGAAGCGCTGGAGGGGGATAACAATCATCATCATGATCATGAGGTAGAGGGCGAGGATACGGGCTCCAATTCATCAAAGATGAAGAATAATTCAACTTCGCCACGTCAACGTCCCAGCGATGGTGAGTTTCAGAGGATTACCTTTTGTACGATTCAGGGGTTCACTTTATCGCGGTGCCATAGAAATCTCTAGAGATTTTGCCCATTTCATTTTCTAATTAGAAAATCTAGTTGGAGCACCAAATGTTCCAATTGATGTTCCATTTCTAAAACCAGGGCTGAATCTCTGGCCAAAATTTTTATCTAGATGTGGGTTAATTTAATATTAAAATTTGATTGTGTTAAATGTTTTATGATTCATTTTTAAATAATAATTCAATTTTAAGTTGCATTCTCCTTCCAATATAATGCAAAATTTACAAAATTTGTTGGCGCCAAACATGAGGTGTTAGTTTCCATCCCTTAATCCGCTAGCTGTAGAGCTGTAGAAAAGAGCTTTGCAAAATCTCCTTACAAAACATTAGAGGTTTGAAACCTTTGTTGTAATTAATCTCTGTTGATTTGTGTTGATTACACTGAATTGTAACTCTCCACCGACCTCAAGCCAGCCAGATCCAAAAATTTGAAAAAAAACAAGGCGGAAAAACCCATATAAATATGAAATAATGGACGGCACGCCATAATGTTTGCAATAAAAACAAAAAACTGTTCCCTTTTTAAAAAAAAACAAAACAAACACCCTTTTTTTTTAACAAAAACGCCGTGACTCTGCTATGGAGGATCATTGGGCAGATTGCCCAGCCGCCTTGCAGAGCTCAAGCAATAAGAAATTAATTACATCAAATTGGTAAGCAAAAGCAACACGTTCATAAAAAACCATTGCAGAAGTTCAGGGTGTGAAGTGGATAAATTGGAATCCCCCAATAAAAAATAGTGGTCGTTTAAATGTGAATATGCAATACAAGAGTCCGCTGATAAGATGATGTGGTTATCTTCGAAACAGCGATCGTTGTACGGACATACCAATTGCTATTCCAAGTTGTTGTAATTAATCTCTGTTGATTTGTGTTGATTACATTGAATTGTAACTCTCCACCGACCTCAAGCCAGCCAGATCCAAAAAGTTTGGTTTGAAACCAACCAAAAGAAATTTCTGTGGCACCTAAGTTCGGTTGGAATTTGATTGGAAGAGGTTTCTGTGGCACCTCCGTATGTGTTTATGTTATTCCATATCGTTTGATCCTGGTTAATGTCTCCTCTATGTCCTTCTTTCTAGTTTTTATAACCTTACACTTGTTTGTAATTAAATTTCGCTTAAAAGCATGAATCAATCCGTCCGTCCGTCTGTTTCTTTGCTCTCTCCTCCGTCAGTTTTAAAGCTATCTTCACTAAACTTTGCACATAGTCTTTTAGAACAAATAAGCTGCACATTTGTAGGAAACAGCCGGATCGAATAACTATATTATATAGCTGTCAAAGGAATAATCGCTCCAAAAACAAGTTTCAACGAGAAAAGCTCTTTTGTTT
>JAEIFU010004390.1:0-15606 GCA_018904235.1 Lordiphosa stackelbergi | reverse complement strand
AGTTTATACGCACGTCTTATTTGCAAATAACAGTTTTGTAATTAACAAATTTTTGCGTATAAACGCTGAGTTAATTTTTAATTTGCAAATAGCTAAGTCACGAAAACAATTACTGATTAGTAGACTTATTTGCAATTAGTGTGCTAGGCGTTGCCACTCTTTTCAGTGATTTTGTTGTTTCCAACTATATGGTAGCCCTGCAAAATTGTTGTTGATATTATATCGACTGCTGGCGAAGGAGAAAGGTAAAATGTTAAAATAAAAACTGAAAACAAGCATTTCAATTGGACCACGGCGGAGACGAAGGAACTTCTTAGACTGATGAAGGAAAATTAGGTCATGAAACTGCTGGATGACAAAACACGTCGTAACAACAATGTAAATTGCTGTACAATTGGTCGTGAATGGTATGCCAATAATACCATAATTTGTAAAAAGTTTTTGTAATATTTAATACGTTATTAAATGCGTATAGGATTCACATAAAACAGCGACAAAGTGAAACTAAAGTTCCGCACACTGAAGCAGCAGTTTTTTAAAGTTAAATGCGGCAACAGCAGAAGTGATCCTGGGCGGAAAGTTATCGACCACTACGAAGACTAAGAGGAACTTTTAGCTGTGGGAATAGATACCACAGTAGTGCAAGAAATGCTTACAGAAGAAATTGAAGAGGACATGGCAGGTGGAGGACCCACACCCAAGAACATTTTTGATGTCAGCGAGATTGAATAATTCGATGATGAAACAAATCTTACAAATGAAATCTTGTTATCTGAGCCGCAGCAAACCGTGAAGAAGGCTTCAAAGAAAAAAAGTAGGTTGTAATTCTATGTGATCTGTAATCATTATTCATACTGATTTATAAAAGAATGCCTCGTGTTTAGCTGATTATTTACGTGAATCTAATGATGTGATGGCAGAGAACCGAAACGAGACTAAGCAAATGCTGCTTGAACTGCTTCAAAAATAAGAATAAAACCTTTTAACTTATTCTATCTTGAGATAATTTGAATCTAATCACATTACACATTTATATGAACTGCTGTAAAAGTCCCTGTGACTGAAGCTTATTGAATTATGTTTTGAATTAAAGAGAAATTAAGTTTTTATTTTATTTTCATGTCGTATTATTTATGTATATGTATGAATGTATATTCGTATTTGTGAAATTAATACGGTAACATAAGTAGTTCTCATTCCACGCAGGGCAAAATTATTTGCCAAGAAGTTTTATATATGTCTGGTCTCTTCTTGGTCTAGTCTTAAATCTGTTTAATTACAGCATGAACAATGGAAACCAAAAAATTACTTTAATATCTCTCAATAATGGTTTGATGGCGGCGTTGTCTTCTTTCACTTGCCACTAGAAACTGTAAATGTCTATCGAGCACTCGTTTATGCAATAATTGGTTTCGTTTTTTGCATTAACTGCATTGTAAGAAACATTACTTTAGAATCTATCATTAAACTTATTTTTATGTGATTTTCTTATCAACGTTTCCACATTCTCAGTTCTACTAATCAGGCAACACTGATTTTCATATCAATGTTACCAGATACTCAGTTCTGCCAACCCGGCAACACTAAAAAACACATTTACTTACGTACAATATTAAGCGTATAAACGGTGAGTTAGTTATTTACAAATTATTTCTATTTGCAAATAGCTGGCGTATAAACGTAGTAATAGATTATTTTCTCATATGCTGCCGCTGCTGTAGCTGCTGCTGACCTGTTGTTGTTGTTAATACATATTATATAACTTTGTATTTTTCTTTACGGCATGCGCTTTTGTAGGCCTTTTGTTCTGTGCAAGTCGGAATGTGGTGCAAAAATTACTCGAGGGAGAAGAGGGAGGGTAGGGGAAAACTCAAGAGAAAATTTACCCTCAGCTTAGGAGTTATTGCGGGAAGTTGCCTAGTTGAGTTCTCGTGGGTGTTGACGCCGCTGGTGTTGACTGTTGTGGGTTTGTCGAAAGCGCTCAGTAGTAATCTTTCAGTTGTTTTATGCCTGATGCTGGGTTATTTGTGTTGCATAGTTTAAGGCGTTTGCAAGTGCTTGAACTCCTTTTTGGCTAAGTGGATGACATTTTCATCTCATTTACAACAACCACCACCATGCGTCTGCAGCCATCTTAAAATTCGTCACATTTAACCTTTTTAGCACATTTACCTGAGAGCAGCCCAAAGCAATTTCATTAAATGAAATTTCCCTTAATGAGCGTGTTTTACTTTTTTTTTTCTTTGTGTGTGTGTTCTCTTGCGAAAGCGCAGCACGCGACAAGGCATTAAAAATCGTAGCAAACGGCACGAACGGGTTAAGGGTTTTAATGGTTCAACCCACAGAAACCGCAAAGCTACGTGGGAGCAAAAGAAAATAAAAGTTGGGATTTATATGGGTAGCTAGAATAAAAATTAAAATATCAAGCAGCGCGACTAAAGCACAATCTGAGTCGGTTAACAAAAAGGAATGAGATGGACAGAAAGGAATTCAATGTTAAAATTTTTGTATCTTTAATTTTTCAAGCTGTGATCAAGAGTTTAATGTGTACTCTCAGCCTGTAAAATGCATCGAAATGTCATAAAAGAAATATTCCTAGTTTTTTGTTGTGGGCGAGCAAGTAGGTAGCAATAAAATCCGCTTTCGTTTTCTAACGAAGCGTAGGCTACTTTTGTCAAACTTCTACTTTGGGCAAAAGAAAACCCAGAAATCGAACTTTGCTGATGGGTTCTCCCCACAACTCCCACCCCCATCCCTCCCACATCCCACCCACTTCCCCCCACACCTACCCACCCACTTCCCACACATCCCACCCACATCCCACCCACTTCCCGCCTGCATCCCACCCACATCCTCTCACTTCCCACCCACATCCCTCCCACTTCCCGCCACATTCCACCCACTTCACAACCACTTTCCATCCATTTTCCACCCACTTTCAAAACAACTAACCACCTACATCCCACTCACATCCCACCCACATCCCATTCACTTCCCAGTGGGCATCTCGGCCTTATTTCCAATATCGGAAAATGAAAACACAACTGAATTCTCATTTTGACCTTACAAACCGAGTTTCAAGTCAATCGGATGAAAAATAGTTATATCGCATGTTGAATTTTCCGGCCATTTTCACGCCTGGGGGCGGATTTTCCGACATTGAAAAATCACATTTTTATTATTTCGTATTCTGTCCTTACAAACCGAGTTTCAAGCCAATCGGATGAAAAATAGTTTTTTCATGCAGAATTTTCCGGCAATTTTCCGACCGTCAGGTCATATTTTCCAACTTCGGAAAATCACATTTCAAACTCTTTCGTATTCCATCCTTACAAACCGAGTTTGAAGCCAATCGGATGAAAAATAATTTTTTTCATGCAGAATTTTCCGGCCATTTTCCTCGGGGCGGAATTTCCAAAATCGGAAAATCACATTTCAAATTATTTCGTATTCTGTCCTTACAAACCGAATTTCAACCCAATCGGATGAAAAATAGTTTATTTTGTATGCAGAATTTTCCGGCAATTTTCCGACCGTCAGGTCAAATTTTCCAACAGAAAAAAATCACATTTCAATGCAAACTATTTCGTATTCTCATCCTTACAAAACCGAGTTTGAAGCCAATCGGATGAAAAATAGTTTTTTTCATGCAGAATTTTCCGGCCATTTTCCTCGTGGGCGGATTTTCCAAAATCGGGAAAACACGTGTCGAATTATTTCGCGTACTATGCTTACAAACCAAGTTTCAAGTCAATCGGATGAAAAATAACATTTTTCCCATACAAACTTTTCCGACGCTTTTCCGACTTTTCCGGGTGGAATTTTCCAAAACCCCGTCTTAGTACGCACTTTCACCACTCACAGAAACTGCTGTCCAAATTTCAGCTTTCTATCTCTTACCGTTTAGGCTGTGCGATGATTGCCAATCAGTCAGTGAAAAACACGCTCTCTTTTATATTTATAGAAAAAAAAAAAAACAAATTTATTATTTTTTTTTTTTTTTTTTTGTGGGTGTTTTTTTTGTTTTTTTTTTAAAAAAAAAATTTTAAAACCCTTCTTTTTGGTTTAGACGAAAGTTTGTTTTAGCCTGCTCGAGGGCAACACGGTTAATTATAATTCATTGTAAAGAACACAAATCAACAGAGATTAATTATAACATTTTTGGAATAGCAATGGTATGTCCGTACAGCGCAGTTTCGAGAATCACCACAATTCTCTCATCAGCGGATTTGTTGCTTTTCACGCTTCAACAACCTGCAAACTTCGATTTTATACGGCGGATAATTAAATAAAGCTTTTATTATTTTGGCTCATCTTCGATTTTTTACTATTCCAAAATATGAAACCGTTGCTTGTGCCCAAATTCTATATCTACAAAGATGGATCTAAGCTCGATGACTAAGTAGGAGGGGGAGTTTTCTCCACCGACCTCCTCGTTCCGATCCCAATGCAGAATTTACCAAGCAAAATTCGTGGCCATTCAGCAGGCCGCCAAATAATGTAGCACACTCATAATCGAAGAAGGGAACATATAAATTTACTCAGATAGCCAATGACGCCAAGACGCTCACGGAATGCCGTAGATTCTTAAATGCGATTGCTTAACATCTCCGTATCCACCTCATCTGGGTGCCTGTCTCGTAGTCTCGTACAAGCTAGTCACTGGGAATGAAACCTGGCTCCTGGCTACGGAACGATGGAATAACCTTTCGGTTTGCGCTGTAGCTAGGGTCAATAGTCTTTTGCGCCAAAGTAGAGAAAACATCTCACTTCTGGTTGGGGCCCTAAGGGGTCACTGCTTCATCGGCAGGCATGCAGCACGCTTGGGCGTCGCTCACAATGACTTCTGTAGAAGTGGCAGGTGTAAGGAAGAGGAGAAGTCATTACTATACTTCTTTGCCATTTCCTTTCTACTCAACCTTTTGGAAGTGTCCGAAGTAAAGACGACGCGTCTTCACACACCAATGGTGAAAAATTACAGCCCGAAATTGTGCTATGGTTTTTGAAGGTTTTGTTTACCAATTGTTGGAATTAAATCTCATTGTTGCATTGGCTGCTGCTAGTGGCTGTAAAATCAGACCAGCGATCATTTTAGCAGAGCCAAGAGTTCTTACCTCCATTGCTATTCCAAAAATGATGTATTTAATCTCTGTTGATTTGTGTTCATTATATTGTATTTTGATTATAATGTGTTGACCTCGAGCCGGCTAAGACAAACTTTGACTACAACCAAAATCAGGTCGCTTAAACTAATTTACTCTAGTTTTTATGTTGAAAATTCATAAAATCTTTAATAACATTAATTCAATTCGCTCAGTTAATTATTCAAGTTTTAATCTTTGAAAAATTGCCTATCTGCAAAAAACAGACCAGAGGTGACCAGAGCTATCTTACGGAAGCGTAGAATCCCATACAAATAAAGAAAATATTTCTGAAGCAACAACAACCACAAGAAATAGAAAAGGAAAATCGGTTACAACTGTGAGTGTGCTCGTGGTTGTCTGATGAACCAGAAATCATTGGACGCCAACAACAAGAATAGAAAGAGAGCATAGGAAGTGCTTATTGCCTTATATGTACATCGGTTTGTGCTATGCGTGAGTACCTCTATAAACGGTTGTAGCTATGCTCAAAACAACAACTGCCGGGGCCAAGAGTCTCCCTGAAATAGACCAAATGACAGCACAAAATTTGCACCATTTGATCTGGTACATGTCGTTTGAGAACTTGCACTTCCAATTTAATGATAACCCAAGACCAATTCTCGGCGTAACCTTGTATGATTCAGTTGGTTTAAAACCTCTTTTGATAAAACTCGATTTTTCTGTACTTGAAATGAATTAAACCCCGTTTTTCTGATCTTCTAAATAAAACATTCTAATTTTTGTACGCCATTTTTCCAGATTTATGTCTTAGCTGAAAAATGCCCTTCCATTTCCATTCAAATCCAAAAGAAATGCCAAAACGAGCTTTTGTGCAAATTCATAAATTTTAATCCTTTTTTATTGCCAAAAAAAAAGGGAGAAGAAAAGGTGAAGCGCGAATAACGGAAAGTGAAAAACACGAAAACTCATTTCCTTCATGTGGCGGGGAATGAAAAGCTGTACTAAACCCTCTCAACAAGAAAAGCAACAACGACAGCGACAACTACTCGCAAAGGGACAACAATTGCAGAAGTAGAAGCAGAGTTAAGCGAGCTCTCAGCGCTTCACTAATTACTTTGCCACCTACAGAACATTACGAGAATTGGACAACAGAGGGCGGCACACTTAATGTCAAGCATACGACATGTTGACTGCCTGCGGTTAACTCTCGTGTGGGATTGGGTGGTTAGATTCGCCGCCCATTTTCATTTAAATATGTCGAAAAGAGAGAAGGATGCGAATGCCAGTGTGTGTGTGTGTGTGTGTGGTCCGTTGAAAAGCGCTGTCAGGATGTGCGGCTCAGAATCTCAGTGTCCTGTAGCGCGTAATTTATGCATGTCTAAGCAGGCTTTTTGGCCATTGTGAATGCATGTGAGTGGTGGAGTATGAATGAATGGGACCCGGGGGATAAAGTTGAATGGAGGTATTTTTTATCCTTTTTAAGTGCGTGAATGACTGGCAAAGTGTATGAAATGGATCTTAAGTACATGCGATAGTAAGAGGTCTAACTAAAGAAATGTTTTAAGCCGGGAAAGAGAAATAAAGCACAAAATTTAACTATTTGGAATTTCTTTAACAAAAATATAAATTATAACCAAGCTCAGTAGAATGTTTTACATGTTCCTCAAACTGTCTTCTAACTAAATCGTACTTTGGCTTACCAATTTCGCTCTGTGTCACGTAACTGTCATCATCAGACATCATCAGCAACTCTTACCACACATTTAAATTACCTAATTGACTTTTTTCCCCAACACTTGGCCAAATCCAAAGTTCAACAACCTGTTGCACAAGTGACACAAACAGAAGAAAAACTGCGACACGCGACATTAAAAACGTGGCAGGCAATAAAAATTGAGGTCAACAGCAGCAGCAACAGAGGCTAATGAATAACAAAGACTGAAACAGAAAAAAAAACATAAACTACAATAAAAAAAAGAGAAACAACAACAGTCGGAGCTGCCGTGTCGCATAATTTCGCATTGAAAATGTCAACAGCACAAAGTGCACAGCGAGGGCGCGGGTTAGGGGGGTGGCCTCAGGGGCTTATCAAGATGCGCAATTAAATATGGAAATGTGCAACAAGAGTAGCAGCAGCAACAGAAAATGGAAAATGCAGGCAACAAAAGTCATTACCTCACCTCTCCCACCGTCCCTCCGCTCTCTAAAAATACAAAAAAAAGGTTGAAAAACAATTAAATGTCATTTTGTGGCACACTTTATTTAGGCAAAGGGCTTACAGGCGGGGGGAAACCCTTTCAATGGGCGTGGCACTGATGAGGTTGTGTATTTTAGTTAAGTGTTGTTATTGTTGTTACTTTGCTGTTGTCGACGCATTTTGCGTTTCACGATTATTTGGTGCAAATATTTGAAAATTAAACACAGAGTGGAACGGGGAGTCCCCCGCACAGAGCCTAAAATTCGTTGGAGAATTTATATTATGTGTCGACAACTACAACAACAGCTGGCGGCGGCAAAAGGTTTCGGGTTCAGTTCAGAATTCAGACAAGGCAAACAATTTCAATTTGCATTGTAGGAAACAAGGACACATAAACACTAACATGAAGTGCACACGCACGCACACACGCAGAGACAAACAGACGGCCGCACACACACACACACACACATTGTAAAATGGCTGCCAAAGTTCAAAAACTACAACTATGTATGTATGTATGTATGCTGGGAATATGTGTGAAGAGAGGCGGAGCTGAAGGGGTGTTGAGGGCGAACGACTGTAGAAAGACGCATCAAGTGGCGGTTTGGGGAACGTGTGAGGCTTAGTTTACCAGAGTTCTGGCAATATGAACAGATGGAATTGTTGAAGTGCAGAAATGTAAACTAACAATGCGGTGAGAATGGTCCTACTTGGCAGAGTCCGTCATCAATGAAGTATTTAAAAATATAGCAAAATTTATTTCAAGTTTGAAAATTTATTCTAAATCTTTTAAAGAAACTTTTGAATAACATTTTTAATCCTTTCAATCCAAACGGTCTGTAAAATGGTATCCGAAAATTACCAGAAAAAGAGTAGGAGGGTTAATACTTTAAAAAATGAATTTGTATAAATTGTTCAAAATAAAGAACAAAAAACAATTTAAAACTAACTGTTAACAAAGGAACAACACTGCGTATGATTGATATAAAACCTGTTATGGTATTATACTTTTATCATTTTCTTTTAACTATATTTGCGATTTAAATCCTCTTCTTTAAATCCTTTGCTTTTTACAGCTTGCACACTGGGCCACGGCCCGAAATTTTGGCCAAAAGTCCCAATTTTTTGTTTGGGAAACTGGATAAAACGAAGGTCGGCAATGATTTTGAATACATATAGCTATTTTATGGCAAAATTTGGAACCTTTTTACAAAACAGTTTTTGAATGGCAGCCGTTCAAAGTTGATTTTTCTTAAAATCTCTGCAAAAAAAAATAAATAATAGTCAAAGTTAGAAAAGCAACAGCTGCCGCAATTTGATTTCTTATTTTCGACTTTGCATTAGATTGCCATAAAAAATTATCAAGAAGTTTCCATTCGAAAGCGTTTACTTAAAAAATGAAAAAAATCTAAAATTTTGGTGCTTTTTTTACATTTGGCAACTTTGTGTTAAGAGTACCCAGAAGTACCCCTCTTAATTTGCTTGCAATATTGCTTATTATTTTCTTTGAATAATGTACTATAGCTGTAGGTATGCGCTTTTGCGCGGTTTTGCTTTGAATTTTTATAATATCGCATTTAAAATTATATTCCCATTTTAAATCAACCATGTTCTGTTATACAGTCAGCCTAGAAGTATGCTTTTTTTCTAAACTTCGGAATATGACACATGCACTCTGAGGTAAACTATTTTTATACAGAGCCAATTTGAATGTGTTAAAATGTGTAGCATACTCTTAGAAGCACTGAAGGTAAATTGTATTATGTTAAAAAAATTAGATTTTTAATTAATTAAATTTTTATTTTTATTTACTTGTTTTAAGTATTGAATCTAAAGAGGAGGTAAAATAGATGGAAAAATCGGTGAGGGTAGTCAGATTGACTGAAAATCCTCGACAGGGTGGGCAGTCAAGTTCAAAAACTGCTTGAGTCAATATCTCTTAAACCATTAGACATATCAAGACATATTTATTTTTTTTAGTTATCTGGTACTTATATATACTTCTATGCAAGAATTGGGTCAAATCCAATTACAAGTTTTTTTTCTATAATTAAAAAACGAAAAAGTTGAAATATTTTTCGATTTTGATTTGGATTATCAATATCGTATAAATTATTTTTGTTGCTTTTTAAATTATGTGCGTTGAGTTCAATCTCTTAAGATCATTTCGTCGAAAATTTCAGCTTCCTAGCTAGGCTGGTGTAGAAATGCCAGAGTTTTGGCCAAAAAATGAGATTTCTGGCCCACAGTGCACCAAATTCTGGACACATTGAACAAAATCCTTTTAAATCAATTAAAGGCTAGAATACCAATTAAATTTCACAAGTAATTTCTAAATTGATCACAGAATTAGAAAAAATTTACTTTATGTACAACCAGCAACTGTAAGAGTACGTAATTTGGCATTTACTTTTCATTCCACCGAACAACAAGCATTTCTTTTCAAAACGAAACGCTTTTTCGTTCTGGTGTTGCGAGAACATGAATCAATTCCACTTTCGAAAGGTTGCAGTGGAAGTGGAATTGAGAACATTTTTGATAATGTCTATCAGGCTTGTTCCCGTTTTCGATTTCGATCAAATCATGTGGAATCGAAATTGATAGCTGTTCCCGTTTCCGAAAAACGATCAAATTATTCGGTTTTAAAAGGTTTTGCTTTGAGTGAGTGAAATGCAAAGTAATTGACAATTTTCATGTCAACGGTTATATTTTTTAAGTATCAAATATTATTATGTTAATAAGTCATATATTGAGAAGATTTTAAAGTAACCATAAAAATATTGGGCATTCAGTTTGATTTAAAATTAGATTTTTTCAAAGTTGATCCGGGAATTGCATTACCGAAAGCAAAAAAACTGTTCGCAATTCCGCATTAGGGAATGCGCAGTGTTGATCGAAATTGTTCATGTTACCATTCAGCTGAATTATAGTTCGAAAACGATTCGAACTTTCATTCGAAAGGAAAATCTATTTCTATTTCACTCGGAAACGGGAACATCAAATGAAAACGATTCGGAATTACAATCGTTTTACTTTTTAAATCCACTCGGAAATGGGAACAGACCTGTATAAATATAAAAGAGAGTGTCCTGATTCACTGATTGGCAATCATCGCACAGCCTAAACGGTAAGAGATAGAAAGCTGAAATTTGGACAGGAGTTTCTGTTAGTGGTGAAAGTGCGTACTAAGACGGGGTTTTGGAAAATACCACCCGGAAAAGCGTCGGAAAAGTTTGTATGGAAAAAAATTTTTTTTTCACACAATTGACTTGAAATTTGGTTTGTAAGCATAGTACGCGCAATAAGTCGACACGTGTTACCCCAATTTTGGAAAATCAGCCCACGAGGAAAAAGGCCGGAAAATTCTGAATGCAACAAACTATTTTTCATCCGATTGACTTTAAACTCGGTTTGTAGGGTCTAAATGAGAATTCATTTGTGTATCCATTTTCCGATGATGAAAATACCGCCGGGATGCCCACTGGGAAGTGGGTGAGATGTGGGTGGTAAGTGGATGGAAAGTGGTTAGGAAGTCGTTGGAAAGTGGATGGAATGTGAATGGAATGTGGATGTGGGCGAAAAGTAGGTGGGATGTGAGTGGTGTGTGGTAAATTGTTTTGGAAGTGAGTGGGAAGTGGGTGGAAAGTGGGTGGAAAGTGGATGGTAAGTGAATGGGAAGTGGAAGGGATGTGGACGGGAAGTTGATGGTATGAGGGCGGGATGTGGGTGGTAAGTGGGTGGTATGTGGGTGGTATGTGGGTGGTAAGTCGTTAGGAAGTAGGTGGGCAGTGGGTGGGCAGTGGGTGGAATGTGGACGGGATGCGGACTGGAAGTGGGTGGAATGTGGGTGAAATGTGGGTGGAGTGTGGGTGGAATGTGGGTGCTTATTGGGTGGTAAGTGGGTGATATGTCGGCGGAAAGAGGGTGGGACGTGGTTGGGAAGGGGAAGGGGGGTGATTGGTTCTATACTGTTGAAGGCGCAGTGAAGCGCGGCTGGTTATATCCTAGTAAAACATATAAAACAATCAAAAAATTTCAATTAAACTTAAAATAAATTCTTAATGCGAAATTTTTTCAGCAAGAGTTGCAACCCTGTCTTAGAGATGGAACTTTATATTGGACAAAAACTTTTTACAACTAGATTTTCAAATAAGAAAAAGAAATCTCTTGAAGTTCCGTGACACCGACGAGCACTTTTCGATCATTTTGCAAGCCAGCCCTGGCCAAAATCTCTAGATATTTCCAGGACACCCCCCAATATTTTAATTACTTGTACACATTTTGGACTAAGCGAGGATGAACTCTGCTTCGTTCCCTTAGCTTAGGCTTGGATTCACATTCTACTAGTTCTACTTTCATTCAAACTTATATCATCAATAACCTGTCTTATTGACGTGATTTGTATTTCCCACCGCCAAACAATGAAACTAACCTGTCGTTTTTTTCCTTTTTCTTCTTCTTGCAGGTAAGCATCTCCAAGCGAAAGGAATCTTTGGTAAACGTCAGTTGGTTAAAAAGAGAGTGAGTAATTTCTGATTGGAGCCTGAGGATGCCAAACTACCCAAAAATACAAATTGCTGACCTCCACTATGTTCTCAAAAGTGTTTAAAAGACTAATTTTCTCTGTCAATGACAGACACCCAAACTGAAAAAAAAAATGTTTGAAAGCCGACACTTGCAGCCGCAGCCCAAATGTGTACAAAAGGTTGCCTTTGAACACCTCTTAGAACCCCAAACAAAGCTTTTGCTTTGTTTAACTTTTCCTTCTTTTTCATTTTGTGTAATTTCCAACTACAAAGCATCATTGACAGGGTTAGCCCGCCTGTCCGCAAGCCAAGTACAGATATGCAGTATTTGCCCAGCAGATTAACACCTTTGCCGGGAGACTCAAAAACTTGTTCTCTTCGGAGCAAAACACTTTTTCCCATTTATTCTCTCGTTTAGTTTTTTGGTTTATAATCAAATGCAATGGCATGACTAAAAATGGAATTCTGCTGTCTGCACTTCATCATCGGGTAGAACATGCGGGGTCGGTCCCTTCAACAGAAAAGGACTGGCAAAAGGCTGACAGACAGCTGAAAAAGTCAACGCATCTTCTCCAGCCCCAAAACCCGTTTGCTGCTCCTCTCATCCAGCAGGCATTCCTGCTGCCATACAAAACAATTGACGTGCATTGTTGTTGTTGCTGGAGTTGTTTCTACTCAACTGCAGCCACAGAATTGTCACAGAGACCAGAGCTACAGCTTCTTGCTGCTGCTGCTGCTGTGGCTGCTCCTCCTTCTCCTTGGTAAAAAATTGCACTTTTCCAAATAAAGAACTGGTTTACTTTGCCAGGACTGGTTCGGTCCACTCTTCATTTATCAATACTCCAAGTTCCAGTTTTATTTCAAAATTGTTTTTTTTTTGCTGTTTTTGTGATATAAATTAAGATCAATATCGGCAGAATAAGAAACCAGGGCGGTAGCTATCCAGCAGGTGGCATTGCGTATTCATTTCTTTCTTCTTTTTTGCCAACTCTGATTTATATTCAGTTAGCGGAAATCGCTTAATACTCGTACGTGGGTTCCTCCATAAACCCATTCAAAATCGCATTCCTAGCCCCAGCGGACTACCCGCTGTGCCTCCTCTCAGTTATTTATTGTAAGTATTTCGTTTATCTGCATTTTCTACTAACAATCTAATAAATTGCAAGTTGCTTAATTTGTTTCTTTTTTCCCTCGTTTCTAAACAGGCTCCTAAGCATTGTCAGCATGACATGACTTTTATGGTATAAAGTTATAATTCAAGCCATGAACATTCTTATTTCGAAGAGATAAACTTTCAAGCGGTGTGGCATTAAAGCGCCATCTGGCGACAATTGAAATATGCTTTTAAGTTTAACAAAATGTCAGCTAGAGATTGGTCAAATGACAGCTTAAAGGCAGTTGTTAAGCAAAGTATACTGAAGAGAGTACTTGGCAGGGATGCAAACCGTTTGGGAATTAAGCCTGGTTCGGTTTAGTGGTCCATGAAGGTTGTAAACGACCGGTTCGGTTTATAAGACGGTTTATGGATCAAATTAAACTGCGGTTTGGGATCGATTCAGTAATTTTCTCTCAATTTTCGAGAGATATTGTGAATAAGATTTTTTGACTTTTAGTATCTTAAACTTTAGTATCTATGGCGGATATGCCGGCGAGGTCCTTAGACTTGGGATTATCTTAAAGAGCAGGAAAGGAATAGACATATTTAAAACGGCGCTTATCTATTCTAAGTTCTCGTATCAATATCTTTACATGTGCTAAATACTGCAGAAGAAAATACATTCGTAGCTTAAGTCAGTCAGATTGGAAAGGTATACATTTGCCTTTCCTAGCTAAGGAACCAGGTAAATCCCTATCAGCAGTTGTGAAGTAAGGAGAAGTGAGGTAGAAATCTCATAGAACAAATTTTACGTTTGCTCTTCTTTCAAACTTCTCGATCTAGGTAAGGTAAAAGATATCCAGAATTTCCTGTACCTCGGTAAAAGTACAAATATTCTTGGAAAACAGTAGAACATTTCTGTGTACCGAGTTTCCCAAAAGTGTACAGGGATATACTTTTTTTCTTTAAACTAGAAATATATTTGTTTAATTTTTATCTTTCGGAAGTTTTGTGCTAGAGCCCTTAATTTTATAATATTTTGAAAGAAACAAGCAACAAGTTCAAAGTTAGCCATGAGTACAAAAACGCTTTAATCAAGGAACAGCCGGGTACTTTTTACCAGAGCTGCAAACCCAAACATTTTTCCGGATCTCCGGTTGGCAGGTTCCATCCAAAAATTCACCAATGCACTGATATTTGATATTGTTGCATGTAATATCTCGGTACAGAGAAAGTTAAAGGGTAGCTGCCGCAGTAGCACCAGAACGCAACAGCTGCAGCGCTGCGAATCGAAATTTTTTTGCGTATAACTAAATCGATTGTCCGATTTTACCATTCTTTGGCAGATTGATAAGTAATGTTGATTACTAAAATGTCTAAAAGGTTCGAACCACATTTCTTCAAAATTTTGGAAGATATGACTTTTTTCAAAATTGCGGGGGCGGGAGAGGGCGTGGCAAAAATTGAAAATAAATTTAACTGCCTGTGAGTATAAGAAGTTTGTGTCCTTAATGTCAAACCTCTATCTTTACCATCTTTGAGAGGTTTGGTCGAACTTTGATTCAGCCCATGCTTTGCACAATATGATTGAATTAGCAGCTAATTTGCTGATGAATCAAAATTATCTTTAGAATGATTTTCTCTTAAAAAATTCAATTTATAGTCTTTGAAAAATGTTAAAAAATGTGTTGTTAGGGCTGGACAGACACCTTTACTATTTTAAGGACAATTATTGTCGCAAATTTTCGTTAATAAACAAAAGTCGCTTTAGTGTATCATCACAGCCCTTTTAAATTCTGACTCGGTTATACCAATGATTTTTTTATAGACAAAAAATTGTGACTAAAATTGTTCTTATAGTTTTTTTTACAAATTTCTCAATAAACTTTGCAATTAAAGCATGTATTTCTAAAATAATTTATTAAACAAAAATTATACTTGCCCTGCGATCTTGAGACTCTTCAGCATAATACACACCAGTAAACAGAAAAAGTCAATAGGACGTAGGTCACATTGTTGAATATACATATTTTTTGTTGAACATACCCGATCACTTAAGTTCGGAACAGGTTCCGGTTGTGCTTTAATTAAAAAAATGGTTTGGCGGAAGGTACGGTTAGCAGTAAAATAAAATTTGGAATCCTGGATTTGAACGGTTTCGCAGCCCTGCTTTTACACACTTAATCAATTGAAATATTATTCTGAAATTTAAAAAAAAAGGTGCGAGTGTCGTTCTCACTCACGAGGCTTTGATGTGAAACATGAAGGATTAAAACCGAAATCACAAGCTCTTTCAATTGTATAGAAATCAGCCACGGCAATCTTTCAATAGAAGAAAATTAATAGAATATTAAAATTCCAAATAACTTTCTAAAAAGCACCATTCATTCACTCTTTAGTTACTATTTAGTCACTGTTTTGTCACTGTTTAGTCACTGCTAAGTATTTTTCAGTCACTGTTATGTTACTGTTTAGTCACTGTCCAAGCCACTTTTTAGTCAATTTTAGTCACTGTTTAGTCAATGTTAAGTCACTGTTTAGTCACTGTTTGATCACTGTTTAGTTACTTTTCAGGCACTGTTAAGTCACTGTTTAATCACTGTTAAGTCACTGTTTAGTCATTATTAAGTTACTGTTAAGTAACTGTTCAGTCACTGTTAATAACTTTTTAGTCACTGACAA
>JAEIFU010004389.1:0-15607 GCA_018904235.1 Lordiphosa stackelbergi | reverse complement strand
GTGACTGAACAGTGACTAAACAGTGACTTAACAGTGACTTAACAGTGACTGAACAGTGACTGAAAACAAACGTGACTAACAGTGACTTAACAGTGATTGAAACAGTGACTGAACAGTGACTTAAGAGTGACTGAACAGCGATAAACAAGTGACTGAACAAGGACAAAAAGTGACTGAACGTGAAAAAGTGACTGAACAGTGATTAAACAGTGAAAAAACAGTGACTGAACAGTGACAAAACAGTGACTGAACAGTGATAAAAAAGTGATGAACTGTGACAAAACGGTGACTTAACAGTGACTAAACAGTGATAAACAGTACTGAACAGTCATCGAACAGTGATAAAACAGTGACCGAACAGTGACTTAACAGTGACTTAACAGTGACTTAACAGTGACTTAACAGTGACTGAACAGTGATAAAACAGTGACTGTAGTAGTAGTAGTGTGTTTCTTTATTTAAATTGATGTTATAGATAGTACATAGTTGATAGCTTACACTCTAAATTTATATATAAACAAGAAGTTTGATGAATAAATCGACCTGTTAAGAACCGTCTGTCGATCACTGCCTTCCAAATTCTTCGTTAATCAGCCTAATGCACCTGCTTTCCCGGGTCTTCTCCAGATACCAAATCGTTCAACTGAACGACAACTAAATTCTGTATTCCCTCAAGATTGGGCAGCTTCCAATAAAATTGATAGTATTTTCCTGCTTACTATGTTTGGGACAATGTTGAGTTTGAGCATTTCTCCTCTGGCCATAAAAATTGTGCGAATTTGCTCCACTGAAAACACGTCGTTGAAATAATTCCGTTCTCCTAGTTCGTGGTTCATATCTCTGTAGATGAGCCTTTGAGAGTTCCTATCTGATTCGATGAGATCTATATGATCTATATATAGCATTCATCTTGCTCAGAATTTCTGTGGCCCATGATCCCCACTCTGCACTTTCTTCGAGGTTAAGACTTTCGCAATGATTGGCTGATAGAAGTTTCCATTCCCGAAAGAACTGATGGCGTCCACTTGGCAGAAAACGAGCCAATATTTTTGGCAGTCTATTTTCGGGCATGCGAAAAACCTTCAACCTTTTTCATATAGGAAAAGTGCATGTCAGCGGTAAATATGTGGAGAGGTGACAATCCCGTTTCCAAATATAGCATTCTGTTTGTTGTGTTTCTGAGCAGTCGGAATAGCTTTTTCAGGAAGTATCTAAGCAGGTTCTCAACCTCATCATACTGCATAATCCCCCAGACTTGTGCGCTGTAGCACATAATAGACCTCACAGCTGCTTCAGAAAGTTAGTATTTGGTGCTCGTTGGTACATCTTTTCTGCTTAGGAGAGATGTCCAGGTGCAATTTACCGCCACTTTCGCGTCCTTCAACTGACTGTGACTGAACAGTGACAAAACAGTGGCTAAGCAGTGACTAAACAGTGGCAAAAGAGTGACTGAACAGTGACTAAACAGTGACAAAACAGTAACAAAACAGTGACTGAACATTGACTGAACAGTGACTAAACAGTGACTAAACAGTGACTAAACAGTGACTAAACAGTATTAACAGTGACTAAACAGTGACTAAAAACAGTGACTAAACAGGAATGACTAAACAGAAACTGATAACAGTAACTTAACAGTGACTTCACAGTGACTAAACAGTGAAAAAAGTGACAAAACAGTGACTGAACAGTGACTTAACAATATAGTGTATATTAGTTAGTTTTCTTCTTTTTTAAATATTGCCCTTGCTGATTTGTTTTCACTTGAAAGAGTTTGTGATTTTTAAATTAATCCTCAAATTTAGCATCAAAGCCTCGTGAGTGTTAACTACACTTATTCCTTTTTTGTTGGTGTTTTAACAAGTAAGTTACATTTTAGATTTTTAAGCTAAACTTTAGAGAGAACTGCAGAAGTCTGGATAAGATGAGATATGACAAATTTTGTTTTTAAAAATGGTCTGAAAAAAAAAGATTTTCAATTTAGATTTTATTTGGGGTTTTTAGCTGGCTCGAGATCAATATTTTTTATGTGCTCAAGCTTAGTACTCAGACAAACTAAATCGGAAACAACTTATTCCGATGGGTGGACCAGCGTACCACCCTTCATCAAAATATCTCCAACTGTGAAACGGTCACACTGCGCTGATTTGCCTGCATTTGATTTAAATTAATTGTTTTTGCAAATATTTAGAGATTTTTGCTGGATATATGAAATGTAGAAGTCATGGACAATGCAAAATCTTATTGTTGGTTTCAAATTATGACAATCAATGATTTTTGTCGAGTTTTTGCTGCTGACATTCCGACGGGTGGGTGTCGGAAAAATTCCCATCGGAATTGAATCAGCTGTTTGTACCTGTCAAGTTAGCGGCACTACGAGATTTCCGATGGGTATGAAGAGAAATTTTAGTTTGTCTGAGTTCGACCGGCCTGTCGAAATTTTACGAAAGCTTTTCGACACCCTTTTTTTACCCGTTACCGTAGAAAAAAGGGGTATAAAGGCGTGCAAATGTATGTAACAGGCAGAAGGAATCATTTCCGACCAATAAAGTATATATATTCTTGATCAGCATCAACAGCCGAGTCGATTTAGCCTTGTCCGTCTGTCCGTCCGTCGTGTCCGTCGTCCGGTATGACAAGATCTCAGAGTGGTAAGAGATAGAGGTTTGACATGTAGGACAAATGCTTCTTTATCTGCGCAGATCAAGTTTGTTTCAAATTTGGCCACGCCCCTCCCGCCCCGCAATTTGTAGGGCTAAAAAACGTTGTTAAAAAATTTAAAGATTCGTTGGACGTTACATTTGTACGCAAATTTGCTTGTTAAAATTGACACAGCTGGCGTCCAAATTTGGTATATTTTAATCATTTTTTTGCAAAATGCAGTTCTTTGGGAGTACTTTCAAACCCAATTTAAAATAAAAGGTTATCTGTTTCTGAAAAAAGTTATGCTTGTTTAAAGTTCCGTTGCGGACGTTACAAAAAATGGAAGTCGACCTTGAGGTTTATGTACATTTCCACATTTTTTTAGCGAATTTTGCATAATAAACAAAAAAAAGTCTAATTACAAAAAATTAAGTGGAATAAACGACCATTTCAACCCAGCTTTCAAAAGAATGATAAGTCGTCCCGTTATTAAAATATCTTAATTTTTGGTCTGTTGCGGACGTTACGTTGCGGACGTTACACTTTTTCCATTAAGCCAAACTGTGTAAAAAAATATTATTTTTCATCCGATTGACTTGAAACTTGGTTTGTAAGCATTGTACGCGAAATAATTCGACACGTGTTTTCCCGATTTTCGAAAATCCGCCCACGAGGAAAACGGCCGGAAAATTCTGCATTGAAAAAAATTATTTTTTATCCGATTGGCTTGAAACTCGGTTTGTAAGGATAAAATTCGAATTCATTTGTGATTTCATTTTCCGATGTTGGAAATACCGATTTTGCTAGTTTGCCCTCGATATTTATCAATTATTAAAATTAATATAATTTTAACACACTTTTTGTTACTTTGAGGTTATGTTTTTCGGATTCTCGACCACCTAGAGCAATTTAAAGCCCACATTCAGATTCAAAAGGCAAAATATCCATTACAAAAACCTATTTTCACCTCATAATATTAAAAAAGTTGCATTATTATTTTTATACCGTAGAGGTATATTAAGTTTGCGCGAATGTATGTAACAGGGAGAAGGAATCATTTCCGACCCTATAAAGTATATATATTCTTGATCAGCATCAACAGCCGAGTCGATATAGCCATGTCCGTCTGTCCGTCAGTCCGTCCGTCTGTCCGTCGTCCGTGTCCGTCTGTATGAACAAACAGATCTCAGAGATGGTAAGAGATAGAGGTTTGACATGTATGGGACAAATGCTTCTTTTATCTGCACGCAGATCAAGTTTGTTTCAAATTTTGGCCACGCCCCCTCCCGCCCCCACAATTTTGAAAAAACGTCATATCTCCCACAGTTTTGTAGATAGATGATTTGTACCTTCTAGAGATAGTTAGTCATTAGCAATATGTATCGATTTGCCGAAGAAATGATAAAGATCGGATGAGCGGTTCTCAAGTTATGAGCAAAAAAGCTGAATCACCAAGCCCTCCCCGCTACCCACCCTTTCAAAACCAACGTTGCATAATTCTTAGAGGGTCAGAGTAAGGAAAGAGGGAACACTGTTAAACATGTTTTTTCATGAGTAACGGGTATATCGAAGTCGGGCTTAGAGCCGACTTTAACTTACGCTCATTAATTTTTTTCAAAAAAATGTGTAATAAAGGTATTTTTTTTCATCAGATTAAAGGGCATGAAAAACTCTGTTTATTAAGCCAGTTTGGAAAACCAAATTATTAAAATTCATTCTGTTAAATTAAAAAAACCCTATTTTCCGTTGCGGACGTTACACACAGTAAACCGATTTTTAGTTTAAATTTTTAATATATATTAGATATCTTACAAATATAATGAGTACCTTAAATTAAAGAAAATGAAACAAATTTTAAGTTTAGCTAAGCTCAAAATACTGAAACGACTGTTTTTACCATTTTTTTGACCAATAAAAAAACCCTTTTTTCAAGAATTAATACAAGCAAGAGGTAGGTGTAGGTATGCATCTGCCAAGAACAAACTAAACCACCGTAGAACAATATTGCTTACATATTTTGAAGCTTGAATATGTATCCTATTATTCCATTAACAAACATTTGGATTTTGGACAACTTTAAATTTCAGCCCTTGGTTTAAAATTGTGTCTGCTACATCGGTGATAAGGGGGAACCCATTGGCAGTCCTTCAAGTTGCATATTAAGTTTTTTCTTTCTTCAAAATGTTGACCAAATATTTGCATAGGTGAATTTATCATCGAGCAAATTGGTCATAAAGGCGTATTCTCCTTATGTAGTGTCTAATGGGTAGTAAAACTGTTTTCGTAGATAATCTATATATTTCTTTCCTTGTGATTATGCCAGTGATTGTTTTTGGTCTGTAACCGTAATGTAGGATCCGCCAAGTACTTGCTTTATGTTCTGTTCCATTGCCACAGTCTCATTACCTTGGTTCGAATTTAAAACAAAATCCAGTTCAGCAATGGTCACGTAGTGGCCCTTACAGCCCATTTCTTTTTACCCTCAATGCCCTAAGATACATAACCTTAAGTATAACTAAGCTCAACAAATTTTTGGCTTTGAATTTGCCTAAAAGAAGGAAAAATGGATACCAAGTACATACACTTCCTCTTGATAAGCTGCTCAACTCTTATCTTAATCTACCCACAAAATGCAGTTAAACCCTTAAGCAAAAAGCTGAAAATATTTCCATATTTTTAGGTTTTGTGTGTGTGGAGCGAGTTTAACGAGAATGTGCTTCTTCCTTTGTAGCATCATTTCCTGGGCACTGCTTTTTAGGTTTTTCATAAAGTTTATGCATTTTGTGTGTGTGTGTGTGTGTGTGTTACCACAAAAGCACACACATATAGCTCAACTGAACTGGCCTAGCCAAATAGTTGATACTAAAACAAACACATAAGCAGGAAGCGTGCTAGGAAGGGGAATGTAAATCAAAGTTTTGTTTTTGGAACTTTTGTCATATGCATTGATGGATAGTCGGGTTGGTCGGTTGCGGTGGTGGGGGGAGGGACTGGGGGGGTTACTTGCATTGTTGCGGCTGCGCTTGCACAATGCCTTTGGCACTGTTCCCATTGTATTTGGAATGTTCAATATACTCCCCACCAGCTGGCATCAGGATTGCTTCGAGAACATATTTTCAATTACTGTGTGCCACAACTTTTGCAGTTTCCCCCGCTCAGTTGCATAACAATAACGGTAAGCATTTGCAATTTGTGTTAAGCAGGGTGGTGGGGGCGGCGGGGGGGGGAGGGTGAACAACAGCAATTAAGTGGTAAGACTGAAGGAAAGGGTAAGCAAGTGGAATATAGTTAACCAAACACTTGTTTTGTGCATTGAAAATTAATGATTTAGTTTCAAGAACTTTCCTTCTTCCTTCTAGCAGGCATACCATTTCCTTCCTGCAGCACTTCCGCTTAAGCTGGATTAATTTTGGAATTTATAATAACTAATCTGTAATATTCGCCCACACACACACACACACACACAGAGAGAGACACAGTTCGTTACATTCCCCTCACGTACTCACAGCATAAAATTTCCAATTTGCTGCTGCGGCTCTTGACTTTTCACGAACGAAACTTGGCCCCTGTGTCCGTCGAAGTCTCCACCTTTGGATTGCATATGGGTGCAGTTTTTTTTTTTTTTTTTTGTGAGTGTCTGCGCGAAGTCAGTCGAGCTTATGATTTGTTGGCCAAACCCAGAGAACCTTGCCCAGGCTGGTACCTTCGGGCTGGCCATATTGAATTTTGAGCAGCTCGTCGGTCGTTTTTCTTCTCTCCTAATTTTGCGCAAATAAAAATGTTGCATAGACAACTTGGCAGGCGGCAGGCGGCAGCAGGGCAGGGGCATAAAGACTGGCCACTTGGGCGCTTCATTTTGGATTCATGCTGCTTTTGGGGTTGCCCCGACAGCAGCCTTGGTTTTGCACTAAAGCAAATAATTTTTGGCCTGCTGCCACCTGCCAAAGGCAATGAAATATTTTAAGGGGAAGGGCGAGAGTTAGAGGGGGTTATGCCTACAAACGTACAATATATATATGTACGGACATACAAATTTATTTGGTTTGGGGGGGGTCCAATAAAGAAAACATCAAAAAGAAATAGATTGCGAAATTTAAAAAAGGGTTTTGTTTTTTAAGCTTTAAAAAGAAAGTGCAAATGTTGCAGAAACATTGTTGCTGAAACACAATTACGGCATCACTTAAGAACACATTGTTGCTGAAGATGAGATGCAAAACATTGTTGCTTCAACATTGCTGCTGCAACAAAAGTTGCTGTATTGAAATGAACTAATCAGGGGCATTTTTAACATACGGACGGACGGACAGACGACAGACAGACGGACAGAGGCATAGTTTGAGTTAGTTAGTCATTTGGCAATATGTATCGATTGCCGAAAAGTGATAAAAGGAAGTCAAGTTATATTCAAGGAGAACAGAGATGAGCACAGCATCAGCTGCGTTCAGCTCCTACTCTAGGTACAGTATAAATATAGTCGGGCTTGACCGACTTTCTCACTTGTTGTAGTTATGTGATGTCATTTGTGATCTGAACAGCATTTTTAAGTATTATGTGGTTTTATTCCCATGGTCCATGGAGGTCTCTTATCATTGAATTAGAGCTTATACATTGATTTTAGATGATTTTCCCCTTGGTTGAGAGATGATTTATTTGGCATTATTACTATTTTGAATTACTCGTTCTTTTTTTTCAGCTTGATAAAAGATTGGTCATACACAGAAAGTAGTTTGACACCAATCCTTATGATTTTTGACTATATTCTTGTAGTTTAGTCTTTGTAGCATATTGTCATCTCGAAATAAGTCACTTTCAATGACCGAAACAGTAGAGTAATCAAATTACTCTATCTCAAGGTGAATTTACTATAAGGTGATATTCCGATGTAGGTGAGAGAGTCTTAATTATTTTCAACTCGCTCTCTCAGCTCTCTGAAACATTTGACAGTTGTTCTGAGGAGAGGAAAATGCTAGGCACGCTTCGTTTGTTATTGTTTTGAGCTAACGAACAGCTAAAAGATTTGGCCTAACAAAATAAAATGAAATAATAGTCAAAACAAATTATAATATTTTAACGTATAATAATAAATAAAAGTTTTACAATACAACAGATCAAAAGTACTATTATTGTATATTATTATTTTAAACAATTTTTTTTATTATATTAAACCTTTGTTTTTGTTTTTTGCAATTTAGTTTTTATTTAAATTTTTTTAGACGAAATTTTACTCGCATTTAAAAAAAAAAAAAACTTTCGTTTTTGGATCTAGTTCAATTTTATCAGCACTTCTTATCATTTGGGCACAAAAATGGTTTTGAGCAAATATTGTTGCCATTAGACTTGCTAAATACTGTTTAAGCCTTTTATTTTGTTTACGAATTCCGTGGATGACTTCTTCAGCCCTCCTGCTGATACCATATCAACATAAGTGAATGTGGCGTTTTCTTTGTTGGCTGCCAGTCCAAAAGACAATCTTCTAAATAGATGGCCTGAGATGTACTCTAAAGAGCCATCCGTCAGTTCGCTATCTTTTTCGGCTTCTTCTTCTCCAGCCTGCTCTGCTATGGCTGAGTTAGGAGCAACGCGAAACTGATAATTGAGGAAAAAAGAAAACAATGAAAAAATCGTGCGCTACAATTTCTCTCAACGACCATCAAATATCTAGACTACAGCTTTGCTCGGTCAGACCCAGTCCAGTTTCAGTCTTCGTCACGAACTCGAACCGTCTTCGTGAGGAGTCGTACCTTCTGAATGTCTCACTCCAACCCATCAGCCATCAATTGGCATAAACAAAATACAACCGCGATAGAGCAAGACAGGCGAGAGTCGAACCTAAGGCGCCACAGCAGCAAATGGCGGCGAAGAAGGCACCGAGGCAAACCTGTTCCATCTAGATTTCACTCATCTGTGTTCATACTGTCAAAATTAAAAATAAAATTCAAAGGCCCTCGACAGGAAGCACCTGTGTTGAGTACGTCACCTTATAGTAAATTCACCCGCTATCTGTTTTGAGACATCCCTCTAGTTCTGTCGGCGTATATTGCGACAAATTCATCGACGCCGCATTGTTGAATTGTCGACAGTCCCTTCGTCGACGCCCAAGGTATGCAGACAGCGTCGACGGAGGCAGCTGCGCAAGATCAAAGAACAGCTTGCGCTCTTAGTTTTGTAAGTGAGGGAGCGAGGTGTTGAAACGAGGAATAGGAATGCAACTAATGATAGCTAAAAGCCGCTGTCAAATACTCTTGCAATTGTTTTAGAAACTGTTATCTAACTGTTTTATATGCAATTTTACTGCATTTGTATTATAAATACAACGCTTTTTTGAAAGAAATTTATGTATTTTAATTGTTAATATATTTAACCTTATGTCTGAATATATTGAAAAGGGTATACAAGCGCCGTAATGAAAATTGTATAAAGAAGAAGAGTGAAAGACAAGCTTCAATAATCTGATCTCGCTAATTCCGCTGTATAGTTCTTTCGTATGTTTGCATGCTCATTTTGCTTTTGTACAGCCCGGCAAAATCACTTCAACATGTTTGAGGCAGAGGCAAGTTAAGCCTGTGTCAAAAAATTTATATTTGTTATTTAAGAATGTTAAATAAATAAATCATTGCAACAGTGTAAATAATACCAAAAGATATACAAATTTAAAAAAGGTAAGGCCATAAAAATTCATATTGAGTAAAAATTTTAAGTATAATATTTTTATTAATTCAATTTGTACTCTCAGTATCTATGTATACCCAGGATGACACCACAGAAAAGCGACCAAAAGCTGAAAGTAACGCGGTCCGAAGAACAAAATTAATTAGCTTTATTTTTGTATTTGTATTCTTTTTAGTTCTATTGTTTTTCTTTTTTTTAGCTGAAGTGTGTATTGTCCTAAAGATTTTTAATAAAAATTGTACTTTTTCAACAGGAAACAAAATCAACGAAACAAACTAAAATAATCTATAGTTTTTTGTTTATATAAAATTTATTAACCCATTTATAAATGCCTCTTTGTCAGCACCTCATAGTAGAGTCGTACGTTGGCACAGTTGACGACATATCGTCAAAACGTCAAAAAGTTATATTTTGGCGCTTCTTTATTATCTATACGTCGACGAATCGTCTATGCGGAAAGCCGTGCACTACCTCTAAGGACATGCCAATGTTAAAGGTAAACAATGAAGCTCAGTACAAGGGTAGTCGAGCGACGTCAGTAGCATGCGCGAAGCCATTGACGTTGTTGACCTTCTGCCGTTGTTGATGATCAGTTAGAGGATATTCAAAGAGTGTCTAAAAATAACAGGGTTATTTTACAACACTATTTGATCAATTGTTTGGACCTCTTCATAGGGCAGCTATGGCGTGTGAGTCCAGTGTGCGAGTGTGTGGGTTTGGTTGAGGGTGTTTCAGGATCTAAGTGGGATCTGGGTGGATTCTGGGTGGGATCTGGACGGGATCTTAGTGGTATTGGGTGGTACCTGGGAGGGGTCTGAGTGGGATCTGGCCGGGATCTGCTTGGAATCTGGGTGGTATTTAGGAGGGATCTAAGTGGGATGTGGGAAGTATGATCTGGTCGGGATCTGGGTGGTATCTGCGTGGTACCTGGGAGGGATCTAAGTGGGATATGGGTGGGTTCTGGATGGTATCTGGGAGGGATCTAAGTGGGAATGGGTGGGATCTGAGTGGGATCTCGGTATTTGTTAGGGATCTAAGTGGGATCTGGGTGGGTTCTGTTTGGGTTCATACATTGAGTTTCGTCTGCGAAGGTATAGGTGGATACGAAATTGCTTGTGGGAAGATCGACCGTGTATAGAACATAAAGGGTGGGGGCTAGTACGCTTCCTTGATGTACTCCTGCCTTGATCTCAAAGTCTTCGATTTGTTAGATAAGACCCCAAGTAACGCTTGAGTGTTTTGGGGTAGTAGAGTATTTATTTTATATATTTAAGTTTATCTAGCTAAATTCTGTCGAATGCTTGGGCAACATCAAGGAATACTGCCCTTTCTTCATCGCTGCGAACTCATGTGCCAGTATGATCTCTGATTGGTGTTATTGCCTCAGTTGGTGGACTTAAGCTGGGGTGTGCTTTCCATAGAGGAAACTTAGAGCTTGGATTTAGTTATGCAAGCGCGCACTAAGAAAGAAAATTTGCAAAATTTGTCCGCGAAGTGGGTGAAAACACCAAAGATAAGTTTGTATGGGGCAAATAAATGAGCTATTGCGTTCAGACTTTTTGCTAAAAGCACGAGAGAGAGTGTGTGAAAGGGAACGACTCACACTCACACAAATTAGGTATGTTGAAGTATAAGAGTGGGTGGTCCCGTCCGCAAAAGCTGTTTATTTTGTATGAAAGCGAGGGGGACGGGAAAAAGGAAAGAAAATTGGCTGCCATGAGGTCAATTTGTTTTGATATTTAGTTCGTAATTATTGGTTCAGTGAGACGGGACTTATGTCAAAGTTGTATCCAAAAATTTGTCTCTTTAATTTTTGGGAAAGACTTGGGAATCTATACGTTCCCAATTATGGGCAAGCAGTGCTGATGCTGCAGTGAAATCCACAATCTTTAATATATTCACTTAATATGAGCGCGAGATGGAATTATCACTAGACTCAAAATTCACATCGACTTGACGAAAGGGATTAATATAAAATTCCCGGAAATTTTCGAGTGCCTAGAAAATTTGGTTGGTTTCTTTCTTAACATGTTTTCAGGCCACGGTTATAGCAGCTGACTTGCTTGATAGCACCGGGAGGTTCCTGAAACAGCTGTACAGTCTACCAGCTTTCTTTGTGAGTGTAGCTAAAACTTGCTAGTTTGCTATTTTTACAAAGTTTTTGTTTCTAACTTTTCTAAATAGTTTTTGCTGAATATAAAACCAGCAATTATTTTTTCACACACGGAAAACAAATTTTACACCTTTGTCGTTTGCCCTTTTGCCAGACAAATGCCAGGGTCAACTTGATTTAAATTCTTAATGAAATTTTGTAGGCTAAACTTTGGACACAAGCTACAAAAGCAATTTATTATTTAGAAACTAACTGGCCTGAGAGTAGAGAGGTGGACAAAAGGAGAGAAAGAGTGTGTCAACAAAAAGTCTTTATAGCCCTGGGTAAACAGACATGGGGGAGTTGCCTAATGACCATGTCCATATTAAAGAAAAGGAGAGCTCCTTTTTTACCCTTTACCTGGCAAACTGTATTGAATATTTATGCCGGGGTGCGTCAAGTTTGTGTGTGTGTGTGTGTGTTGCTTTATGACAATTTAAATATTTCAGCAACAGGTTTTTTTGTTGTTCTTTTTGCACAGCAGAAAAAGAAAAAGGCTGCAAAAAGTTTGGGGTCTTATTTTAAAAGTGACTAAAAGTGATCACTGATCAAATGTCTCTGCTCTCTCTGTATTCACAATAATAAAATTTTTTCTTCTTCTTTCATTTCAGGTAAGTGAACACAAACAAATTTCTTTGGAAACTGTCAAAAAATGTGCCAAGTAAGCATCACAAAATAAAACTTATGTGCGCCCCAAAAAGTAGGCAACACATTTTCAGCTCGAGCAATCAGCTTGAGAGAATTTTGAGTGCCACGTGTTAAAGTGTAACGAAATGAAAAACAGAAGGTAACAGCAGCAGCAGCAGCAGCAGCAAAAGCAAAAAAGTGAAATTAGCCATTTATGTGAGAAGTGGGTGAGGCGGAGCGGACACGGCTGTTGCACATTCTCATCACATGCAATTTGAACATGAAGGGGTGCCCTCGGTATATTGTGTGTTTGCCATTGAACACGCACATTGAATGGGTGTAACTGTCTAGCTGTGTGTGTGTGAGTGTGTGTGTGTGAGGCCATTGTTCAACGGGGGCAGCAGCAGCTACATTGTTGTTGTAATTGTTGCAATCGAGCGTAGCTGAACAAAAGCCACACACACACTAAAACACACTCATACCATTACATAGTTTTGTTGTCACGCCATCCTTAATAACACCCACACCAACCACACACACACACACACAACACTCACTCACTCACACACCGTAGCTAAGACGCTTGACAAACATTTTGGTTTAGCTTGAGAAAATCCCTGTTGATTTAAGACTTTTTGATAAGGTATGCGGAATGAATTACGAACAAAAACTTTAACAAAATTAGAGAATATATTTAATGTCCGAGAAACTTAAATACTAAATATGTTTTTATTTACACTTTAAACTATTTTTACAAAAAAATTTCATGACCATAGCGATCAGCCTTCCTTATATTTTGGGGAACTTTGCGCATCTTCTCCTGAATTCCGCTTGTATCGATTTTCGCAAGCTCCCTTTTGATTTTTGAGATCAAGCAATTGATGTTTTTGGGCTTATATCCTTTGCCGTAGACCTTTCTTTTCAAATTGGCCCAAAATTTTTCAATTGGCCTTAGTTGGGGTACATTGGGGGGTTTTGCAACTTGGGTACATATTGTATACTTAATAGATCAAGTGCCTCTAGTGTTTTTTTGGCATAGTGAGCAGGTGCTAAATCAGGCCAAAATACCGTGTTGTCATTCGCATGATGCTTATCAATAAATTTTTTAAGCACTGGAAGGCAATGGTCTTTGTAAATCTTGGTATTAACAGCTAATCCTGCCTTGAAAAATACTGGTTTGCTGATGCCACGTTCACTTACGGCCATCCACAATAAAACCTTTTAGGATACTTGGTTTTTGTTATTTGAGTGACATTAACAGGTGGCTGAGTATTAGGAAGCTTGAAGTAGTGTTTGGGTGTCCACTCGTGGCCCTCTACTGTAAAGTAAGTCTCGTCATCCATAATACAAACTTTTGATGATTTTGGAGAGAACAAATTTCTGGAGAGAGCTCTTAGCCGATTTTTAATGGTCTTTCTTTGCTGTTCAGAAACAGTAGGCACGGTTTTTTTTTTAACATTTGATTACTCCCATGTCTTTAATATACTTTTTTATAGTTTTGTCACTCACATTATATTTTTTTGCGAGCGCTCGATATGATTTTGCTGTGCGACCCACAATTTCAGCCTTTAATTTAGCTCTTATTTCAGAACGCTGTAAGTTGCACTTTTTTCCGGATCCAGCTTTTCTCTCCATTTTTTTTCCACTCTTCACATCCGATATTACTTTATAAATAAAAGTCTTCTTAAAACCCATTGCCGAAAAATAATGAAAAATATCATTTTTCGTCTGCTTTGGATTGTTGGTGCAATATATGCAAATTAGCTTTCGACGCTCTGCTGCATTCAATGACATGATCGCTACTGTGCGTTATCTAGAAAGCTCATCTTTGGTGTAATGCATGCTGGAATAGTACCGTTACTTTTCCAATGTTTTGTTTTCTGCTTGTCTTTCTTGGAACTTTGTGAGAGCCCTTGAAAAATGTTCGTATTTCATTCCGCATACCTTAAACTTGTGGGGTTTCTGTTTTTCAAAAAATTGTTCTGATGTCAAAGAAGTTCAAACGTGATTTTTTATACCCGTTACTCGTAGAGTAAAAAGGGATACTAAAGTCGTGCAAATATATGTAACATGCAGAAGCAATCATTTCCGACCATATAAAGTAGATACATTTTTGATCAGCATCAACAGCCGAGTCGATTTAGCCTCCTGTCCGTCTGTCCGTCCCGTCCGTCCTCCGCCGTCCTCCGTCCGTCCGTCTGTCTGTATGAACACCTAGATCTCAGAGATGGTAAGTATAGAGGTTTGACATGTATGGGACAATAGCTGCACCTATCTTACGCAGATCAGTTTGTTTCAAATTTGGCCACGCCCCTCCCGCCCCCACAATTTGGGAAAAAGTTATATCTCCACAGTTTTAAAGATAGAGGATTCGTACCTTCCTAGAGATAGTTAGTAATTAGCAAAATGAATTAATTTGCCGAAGAAATGATAAAGATCGGATGAACGGTTCTCAAGTTATAAGCAAAAAAGTGAACAAAGCTCCTCCCCGCTACCACCCTAAAAAAATGTTGCATACTTTTTGGATGGTCACACTTAGGAACGCGGGAACACTGTTAAAAATGTTTTTCATGAGTAACGGTATATCGAAGTCGGTTAGGTACGACTTTAACTTACTGCCTGTTTTTAATATGCGACTGCATATTTGCCCTTAAGGGGTATCCGTTCTGCAGTTGACCAAAGTTCTTTCTATAACCGCAATGCATTGGCGCGCAGTCATGTTGGAGTTCGGTAGCCCTCTAGTTATCATGGTTGAATTATGGGCAAATTTATATAATACTAGCAAATAACCCGTCGCGCTTCGCTGCACCTTCAACAGTATAGAACCAATGCATACCCACTTCCCATCCACATCCCACCTACTCTCCACCCAATTCCCACCAACTTTCAACCCAGATTCCACCTACACTCCACACACATACCATCCACTTTCCGCCGACATCCCACCCACTTCCCATCCACTTACCACCCACCATCCCCCACCTTCCCCCACACTTCCCACCCACATCCCATCCACATACCACCTACTTCCAAAACAACTTACCACCCACATCCCACCCACAAATTCCATCCACCTTCCAACCACTTCCCAGTGGGCATCACGGCGGTATTTCCAACATCGGACAATGAAAACACAAATGAATTCTCATTTTGATCCTACAAACCGAGTGAGTTTCAAGTCAATCGGATGAAATATAGTTGTTTGCATGCTCAATTTTGCCATTTTCCTCGTGGGCAGATTTTCCAAAATCGGGAAAACACGTAGTCGAATTATTTCGCGTACTATGCTTACAAACCAAGTTTCAAGTCAATCGGATGAAAAAATAAATTTTTCTCCATACAAACTTTCCCACGCTTTTCCGACTTTCCCGGGTGGAATTTTCCAAATTTCTTTCTTAGTGCGCGCCTGCATAACTAAACGAAGGTCTATGCCAAATCTCAAACCTGTAGGATAAGCCGTTTAGGCTGTGGGTTGATAATATGTTAGTCGGGCGTACAGATTTATATATATAGATA
>JAEIFU010004388.1:0-15618 GCA_018904235.1 Lordiphosa stackelbergi | reverse complement strand
CCTTCTTGTTTTTGCATAATTTAATCAGAAACAGTTAGCAGAAGACTTGCTTAAACAACACACATTTAGAGAGTCAGGCTCAACATGAAGGAAAGAACTGTAAAGTTTGCTCCATTTTTAGTTTATCTGCTATTTCCGTATGGATACCTCGTTGAAATAACATTAGAAAATCTTTTAAATTGTGTTTTACTTAAGAACAGGTCTGCTCAAGTCGCTTACTTCCTTTTTTAGTCACTTAAAAGTTCTAAAACCCTTGTAGATGACCATTTCTAAACATTTGCAGATTATCATCCAGGCACAACAAGGTCAAAAGTAAAACTCTTTCACACACACACACACTCGCCTCATAGAATCGAAATCGGAGTCCAGGCTAACAAACAAACAAAACACTTGTTGCTAAAAATTTGTTGACTGTCGCTTAAATTTATGACCCCCCCTCCAAACAACAAAAGCCAACGGCAACAGCAGCAGCACCAGCTGCCGCCGAAGGAGCAGCAATTGAGGATTAAGGCTGGAGTATGGAGGCAAATAGCAACACAGACTGCAAGTTTTTCCCGCAAATTATGAAAAAAAAAAAACTCAAAAGTTCTGCATCTCGAATATCAAAACAACATTAACAGGATGCAGGAATGGAGTCATGAGTAACAACTTAATTGAAACAGCGTTTCGTTTTTTTTTCTCTTATTCTTTTGTTGGCAAATGACAATGTCCGCTTGGAAATGGGCAACGGAGTTGGAGTTGGTGTTCTGGGTGAGAAGGTTGGGTCTCGCGCCTTGCTCAGTCACGATCGGCACTTTTTGTGTGCATAACCTAATGTCGCGTATGAAATATGGCGAGGCGTTAAGTAGTTACAATGGTGGTAAACGGTGGGGAAAAATCCAAATGATATTTAGATTTCGGTTCTGTGTTTAAATTTATTGGTACCCTGAAATGCTTTTTAAGTCGTAGCATTCAAATTTATATTTTCGTAGTGCGAACCTGCTTGCCATAACGAAGTTCTAATTAGTTTCAGCTCTCTAGATAAATTATTCTAGAGTGAAACTGTGCACCTGCCCAAAATTTTCCTACGGCCGCCAGGAGTGTTTCAAAAGAAATCAACAACTCCGACACCAACTCATGCAAACTTGTTGTTGCTTTCGGCTTTGCAAAGAAAATTCTTTGGACTTGTGCAAGTTGCTAGGCCTGTGCATTCTGTGTGCACCACAGAGCTAAATGGTTAATTTTAAACCATTTGATTTGACAGATGGCTGCAGTGCTGCAGCATTGACTTCTTTTTTAAACCCTTATGATTAATGCCTAAAGATGCTTGTTTAGATGCGTTTCATTCCACTCGGACCAAAATGGTCCTAGTCCTAGTTGATAAGTTATCATAAAAATAGTAATCGACTACATCCCAGAATACATGAAATCAATACTTATCAATCTGTAGGCCCGACTGACTGACTGGCTTATTATCAACCCACAGCCAAAACTGTTTATCCTAGCGATCTTAGATTTGGCATAGACCTTCATTTGCAAGCGCGCACTAAAGAAGAAAATTCTGAAAATTTAACCGCAAAGTAGATGAAAAAGACAAAAAAAAGTATGTATGGGGCACATAAATGAGCTATGGCGCTCAGGCAATATTGTGACTAAAATCTTTTGCTAAGAGCGCAAGAGAGAGAGTGAGCGAGAGAGCGAGAGTGAACTACCCACAAAAATGCCATGTATCTGTAGGCTCTCTGAGATAGATGACAACTGCTATGAGAGACATAGAAATAAATAGCAATTAACAAAAGAGAGGTGAAGCGGAAGTATAGAGGGAGGAACAGTGGATTACCAGTGGTCAGAGAGAACAAAATACCAACACGAAATGACAGAGCGAGGGAAGGGGAAAAAAGGGGAAAACCACTACTCCTACTAAGTTAGTATACACCTCAAAAAAGCAACCGCCAAAACAAAAAACTTCATATAAAAATATTTTACAAAACAAAGATCTTTGGTGTCAAAAGTTTTGTGAGTTATTTTTATATAAAAACTTTTTGTTTTGGCAGTCCCTTTGTTGAGGTTTATACTAACTTAGTAGATTTAGAAAAGACATACCGGCAAACAAACTCTGTAATATGGACAGGAGCAACAACATCTGAGCCATTCGAAACCCATTCAGGTGTGAAGCAGGGTTGTCTTATGTCGCCATTGCTATTCACGCTTTACCTGAACGACTCACATGACCATTAAGGAGATGGACTTTACATTGATATTAATATAAGACTGATATATCATATCATATATATGATTTTAGCAGACGACATTAGATAGTGGTGGAGGTTAACTTAGAAAAGTCTAAAAGTCTAAAGTCTAGCAGAGGCGGAGAAGTGGCAATTTAAAGGTGCAATAATAGATAAAGTTTCAGAATATCATTATCTTGGAGTATTGCTAACACCAAAAATGATTTTTAAAAAACACCTGGAAAAAAGAAACGAATCGGCAAAATGTAGTATTAACGCAACGTGGAGAAACTTTTTAATGAAAAATGACATAAGTTTGACAGCAAAATGGAAACTGTATTTGGCTGTATGTAGATCGATCCAGAGCTACGCAGCACAAGTTTGGGGACACGGATTGTTTGATGAGGTAGATATAGTTTAGACCTTCTTCCTAAAGCGGACACTTAAATTGCCACACAATACACCAACATACTGCCTAGTGCTACAAACAGCTCTACTCATAGTAGGGTTGTCGAAATATCGATATCGAATAACTTTTGACGATATTTTTATATATTTTATATTTTTATATAATAGTACCACGATAATGTGGATTTTCAAGTCAAGATGCAGTCGTATATACCTAAATGGACTCCACAATCGAAACTGTTTCATATGTAACAAACATGAAGTTGAAAGCCTTTCGCATTTTATAGGCATATGTCCAGTTTTAAAACGAATCCGCCATAGATGTTTTCGAAAACAAATCCAAAGCCATGACGAATTAATAGACGTATTGAATGGAGTAGATGATGATATGATGAAGATATTAGTGTGCGAAAACAAAGCTCCGTGAATTTGCTTTTACCTAATCGCTTCGAACTCTGGCAAGCGAATGACGGCTTTGTGCTCTCTTGGTCTCAGATTCGGCATCCGTTCGGGTTGTGTATGTGTATATAACGAAATGTTATCGCCCCCTGGGGGGAACCAGAGGCCATCGCTGATCTAAAGAATTGTTGTTTTGTTAAGCTTTTTTGCATGATACAACTAATACAGGTACAGCTTTTACTGAAAGCTCTTGCATACAAGCATCATGTAATCTGCACTCTGGCTTATTGAGTACTGAGCAGAAAGCGAACTGAGCGGCCGCCATATCTGTTATAGTACTATCATGCTATTTTGTTTGGTTTCGTTTCCAAAAAGAGAGCGTGCCTTCTCTTTAGCTAAGGTTCCGAAGGCAAATTTGCCCAAATTTTGATATAAATTTGGATAATTTGAGTAAAATTTCCAATTTTCATTTGTGGACTTTTTCTCAATACTTCAAGCCTGTTTTCAAGCATTAAGAAGGCTGATTGCTCTATCCGGAAAAGTATTCCATATACTTTGCGGGAAGATATTTTCAATATTCTGTACAGTAGCATTTGAATGAAGGACTTTATAAAATCTATATATATAAATCTGTACGCCCGACTGATATAGTGACAGACATATTATCAACCCACAGCCTAAGCGGCTTGAGGTTTGGCATAGACCTTCGTTTAGTTATGCAGGCGCGCACTAAGAAAGAAAATTTGGAAAATTCCACCCGGAAAAGCGTCGCAAAAGTTTGTATGGGAAAAATTTTATTTTTCATCCGATTGACTTGAAACTTGGTTTGTAAGCATAGTACGCGAAATGATTCGACATGTGTTTTCCCGATTTCGGAAAATCCGACCCACGAGGAAAATGGCCGGAAAATTCTGCATGCAAAAAATTATTTTACATCCGATTGGCATGAAACTCGGTTTGTGATTACAGAATACAAAATAATTTGAAATGTGATTTTCCGATGTTGGAAAATTTGACCCAACGGTCGGAAAATTCCCGGAAAAGTCAGCAGGAAATAAAATATTTTTCATCCGATTGGCTTGAAACTCGGTTTGTAAGGGTAGAATACGAAATAATTTGAAATGTGATTTTTCAATGTCGGAAAATCCGCCCCCATGCGGGAAAATTCCCGGAAAATTCTGCATGGAAAATACTGTTTTCCACCCGATTGACTTGAAACGCGGTTTGTAAGGTCAAAATGAGAATTCATTTGTGTTTTCATTTTCCGATGTTGGAAATACCGCCGGGATGCCCACTGGGAAGTGGATGGGATGTGAATGGGATGTGGGTGGTTAATTGTTTTGGAAGTGGGTGGGATGTGGGTGGTAAGTAGTTGGAATGTGGGTGGGAAGTGGATTGAAAGTGGGGGGATGTGGGTGGGGATGTGGGTGGGATGTAAATGGGGATAGTGGGATGTGATGGCAAGTGGGTGGATTGGGAAGTGGGTGGGATTTGGGCGGGAAGTGGGTGGTATGTGGAGTGGGTGGTATGTGGGTGGGAGCATTGGTTCTATACTGTTGAAGGCGCAGCGAAGCGGGTTATTGTTGGTATATTATAAATTAAGAGTAAATTAAGAGTGAACCACTGAACCGAACTGAAACCGCAGTTTAGTTAGCGTCTGGCGTTACAATATAGGGTATGAACCACTGTCCCGAACCAGTCCTTATATACGACCGGCTTGCATTCCAGCAATATGCTCTCTTTTTTGGCCTTGCTCTTCTTGACAAACCCTAATGTAGGGCAACATTTCCAACTTGAGGAAGTGGGTGAGGGGTTGGGAAGTCAAGTGCAATATATATATACTATACCAGCTGATCCCGCCGCGACTTTGTACGAGTTCAAGATTTTAAGAAATTTTGTATAGATTCCTAAGTCTTTCCCAAAAATTAAAGAAAAAATATTTTTTGATAAACTTCGTTCAACCAATGAATACGAGCTAAAGATTAAAACAAATTGACCTCATGGCAGTCACTCTTCAATTATAATTTAATTCAATTCAAATTCCTCATATTACTAAGCTTTAAGCTTGCTCACTTATTTAGCGTCAGCCTAAAAGCTCAGGCGTTTTTCCGCCTTAATTTCTTTGGAGTTCTCAACTGGCATACATTTTAAAAGGCAAGCTAAACATGTCAGCAAAAAACTTACTAAAAATGTTATTGAAACATTTTTCAAGACTTTATGAAAATTGTCAAAATCAAACAGAAATTGTCTTTGATTTAAAGAAATGACCTCTTCGAGTGCTGTTTGTTCCACTGTTCCTCACTATTTATGGGCTAAGCAAATCACAAAAATGGAAAAATAAAAAACCTAAGCAAAAATAAACTCGTATGCATTTAATCATCGTAACTTAAGCTAGGGGATCATGTTGTGGCACAGTGAGAATGCTCGAGACCGCACCTTCCTCGCAGCCTCCGCGGGGGACACCAACTCCAAGCTTAATTCGCCCAGGTCCAAGTCAACGTTTCAGCTGCAACAACAAATAAAAAACTTCGTGTCACCGCAGCTTGGTGGTAGGCGCGTTCTCTTTTTTGCACCGCCACCAACACAAAAAAAAAAGAAACGCAGCAAAGCAGGAGCCGCAGCAGCAGCAGCAGCGGCAGCGGCACGGGGGAGCAGGGATTAAGACGACGAAGTGGCCAGGTTGGCGGTGCTATGAATGGAGCTCTCGGCGTGTTCTGGAGATTAATAAATTGATGGCATCCATTGCACATAACGTGTAACTAATGGCGGTCATCAATTCTGCTTTACATCTCAATCTGGCTTTGGCGCAAAAAAAAAACAAAAAAAAAGTGCCCAAGAAGTGAGCAAAGCTTGGGTAATGACCAAAGGGCAGGCCTGCCTGCCTGCCTGGCAGGATAACAACCACTTGAGGGTGAAAGTGAAATTGGAATCCAGAGTCCGATCCTCTGAACCACATGGTAGTTAAATTGGTCCTTAGATTAGTTACGCTCTGAATTTGGGCAAAAACCATTTCGCTTTCTTTGAGAGAAAAATTCTATTGTCAATTTGCATGATTTGTCTAGACCGCCTTCGGTGCCTGTTGCGATCCTTCCACCTCTTTCTCTAAGGAAACCTCTTCCACACACACAGGCAGCCTGTGTGTGGCTGTGCATTCATCGATTTCGTTTTGGGAAATTTGCAAAATTTGTGCAAAATGTCAGGTAATTTGGTTTTTGTCCTCGGCACATTGCAGATGGATTACGCTTAATGCGAGCAATTGGCCAAGGCAATAAAGTGAAAATCACTTGGACGTGTCAAGGACGAAAGGATATGAAAAGGGCGGGAAATGTGTAAGAGTTGACCAAGCAGTCAAGCAGGGACAACTGTTTTGCATAAACAGTTGACAAGGTTCAGCAGAAACAACTTGATTCATGATCAGATCAGGTATCAAAAATTCCGGAATAAATAAATGTGGCTCTGCTGAAAAAAAAGTTAAAACTTGTTGTTGTCGTCTTATTGTTTAAACTACAGTTCAACCAAAAAAAAAAAAAAATAACAACATTTCTAACTACTTTTCAACCCACTACGATAAGAAGAAGAAAAATTCCACTTAATACGTTTCGTGGAATTGTCGATCACTTTCCTTGACACTTACCAAACTGACTTCGCATCCAGGGATACAGTGGAGACGGCATCCCTGAGGATTGCGAATTCGGGTTTTGGGATGGCGGTGTATGTTGTCCGGGTAAATGTCCTTGATGCATTTGCGATGGTCCCTGTCCGCCGCCATGCATCATGGCTTGTGGCGGAGCACCCACTGGCGGTACACCCGTCTGCTGTTGTCCATACATGCCCATATGATGGTTCTGATGAACCTATTGAGGGGTATACAAAATTGCATTAGTTTATCATATATGCCGAGGGTAAAGATTGAGCTTATTTTTGAACAACGCCACCCAAGGGGTTATAGTTAGGGGTTTCCTTACCTCTGTTACATCGGGCACGCCCACATCTGTGTAACCCAACTGGAAAAGCAGCATGAGAGATAGAAGAATGATAGCGTTTAGATGGTTATAAGCCAGGGATAAGATTAAGCAGTGGAAGTTGAATGAAATTCCAAAGAAACCAAAGCAAAGTAAAACTAAAATTTAATTTAAAAACTAAAACCACAAATTGTGATATTGGGATTATTTTGGGGGATCCACTAAACAGAAAGTGGACGCGTTCAGCAGGCATCTGCTGCCAGTGTCCACTTTCTGGAAATCCTTAAATTATGCAAATAAATAAAATATTCAATTGCCTCTGGTAAACGCACCCAATATCAGCTTTTGCGGCTTTAAAATAAATATAAACTTTGTTATCAGGGGTATTCACTTTTCAAGTTTCGAGCATAATATTTAATACATAATTAGAATCAATATATAAAATTAGTGAATTTAGCCTGAATTCAAAAGTTCTTTTAAAAGATTTTGCAAACGTCAAAGTCTAATATTAATGGTCATTTGAATAAAATCTAGGAAATCGCTGAACTGAAATGTCTACAAATACAGAGCTCGGTTGGTTGGAAGACGTTTATTTTCTTATTCGAATATCTAAAGTTAGAGGGTTTGTGTCTAAGCTAATCAAATGACTCTTTAAAATAGAGTTTCACTAGGTCGTAGCTATTGCACTGTGGGACAGAGTTCTCATTTCTTGCCCAAGCCAAAAAAGCGAAAATCATTTATCTTAGATATTAATAAAGCACAAATAATACTCTTTCTTTAAGAACAACTACAAAAGGCAACAAATTTAGACCTATTTCTGTTTATTGAAGACGGGGGTGGGATCCCAAATAATTTTCGTTGGGAAACGGTCCATCACGTATCGACTTGATCTTAAAGTTGCATAATATGTATGTTTTAACCCTTTTTATGCGTATTTTGTGAAGTAGCTACAATTGTGTTTTTGACTCTCTTTGATATTAAATTAAAGTAACATAAAATTTTCTAAAGTATTTGGATTTTTTTGTAAATAGATCACCATGATAACAAATTTGGTGCCCCTTCGGATTTATTCTCCTCGAACACGTGCGCCGACATGGTTCACGAGAGGCTTATCTAACCTGGAAAAATATTAAGTCTCGGCTCTACAAAAATTTAAAAATCTGAATCCCGAGTGGATTTTGGCTAATATTCGGTGGCACGATCCAAATTTATGGTTCTCAACTCAGAATGCTATAAGGACTACTTGGTAAGTGGGGTTGCCTCTTCTGCTCTGCGATGAGCTCAAGTAGATTGCCAACTTGTGAGCTAGAACAGTATCCCACCCTACTGTTGTACAGTTGTGTAACAGCTGTCAAATTACCAATTGTATGGTAAAAATAACTGTGAAACTCAGTAAGAAAGGTACTTACTGTAAACATCGGTAAATATTACTTATTATGTGGGTTGGCGCATTTTTAAACGAGATTTTCTGTTAGATTTACTATAGCAAAAGTTAGTCTTACGTAAAGGTTTACGTGAAAGTTACTCTACAATTTGGTTAATTTTACCAACTTTGTGGGTTGGCGCATTTCCAACCCACAATATCGGTTAAATCTACCCACAGATTTCTTTGTGTGTACGGTGTTCTTTTTATTCATAAACTCCTGTCAGGAAAGTAGGCCCTTTTAAAGTAAGACAGAACATTGAACACAGAAATACCTTAAAACTAAAATATTTTTATATTTTTTATTTATTTTTAAACTATAAACTATAAATAAATAAATAAATAAAAAATATTTTAGTATTAAGGTATTGTAGTGGTAGAGAGTCTATATGAATAAATTGACAAGACGAGACAGACAGACGGACAGAGTAAACACTGTCTATCATTAAGAAAAAACCATTATTGAAATTGTAAATAGAAGCCCTGTGTGAATAGAAAAACACGGGTTTCTATTTACAAAGTCAAGAATGGTTTTCTCTTCTCGGTTTGTATAGTCCTGTGTAAATTGCTATGAAAATAGCGTGTGAATGAAAGCCCAACCGTAAAAAACAAATTCTTAACTTTGCAATAAACAATTTCAAACACTTCCTAAATTTTTTAAGAGAAATTTTAACATTTTGAATTCATATGTTGAAAAAGGCATATTTTTGCACTGCCCAAAAGTAGACAATGGATGTTGTTGAAACTCTTCATTAGAATTCAATACAAGTTCATAGCCTATTTGCACTGTATACCTATGGGCAGTAGAAAATGATATGTTCTAGAAAACAAGTATTCAAAATGGAATAACTTCGCTTAAAAAATTTTAGAATTGCTTTGAATAAGTTTTATTTTAAAGGCCTATACTCAGATGAGATAAATTTTTAGTTCGGCACAATGCTTCATACAAATAAGAGGCCTTTTTAAACGTATTCAGATTTAAAAGCTGTACAAAATTGTTTCTATTCATGTGAAATATCGTACCAAACTAAAAATTTATCTCATCTGAGCCATGTTACCCTCTGTTTTTGTTACACAAATAGAAAATAAACACAGAATAATTGCACCTCAAACCAATGTATACGAACGTGTTCCGGAAATCTCCAGAGAGTATGACCTTAGTTGGTCGTTGGAACAGAACTTCCAGAGATTTCAGTTTCTTATTTGAAAATCTGGTTGGAAGGTTTGTGTCCAAGATAATGTTCCATCTCTAACTAATCTCTAAGCAGGCTTAGCATTTCCCGCACAAAAATTGTGAAGTGAAATTTTTTGATTGTGTTATATGTTTACTGATGTATTTTTAAAATATAGTACAAATTCAAGTCATATTCTACTACAACAAAATGCATAATTTAAAAATTATTTGTACGCCAGGTTTGAAATGTAACTTGGCAACTCTTAGCCTATGCTGGTTCCCCTGTTTGTACACAAATGGCGATACCATAGTTTTGATTGATGCGGCAGCATTAGGAAGGTTTAGCGAACAATTATTGTAAGGCAAATTAAATTTTGAAATCATTTGTTGCAACTTATTCAATAAAATAATATTGTTTATATTTCAAAAACTAATTTGGATTATCAAAATTGTTTGGATGGTGAATTTAGTTAAATTTGAGAGATTTGAAACCAAACGAAAGAGCGAGAATTGGTTTTGGGTTGGAATTGGGTTGAAAGAGATTTTCTGTGTATATATATGTATATTGCATTTCCCAGTTTTATTCTTTTAAACTTTCTTTCGAAATTTAAGCAGAGCCTTTTGATTCTTTACAGAATACTTTAGACAACGATTAAATAGACAACCGGCTATCGTTTATATTGTTTGATTTCATGTTGATGGACAACTAAACTTGAACCTAGAGCCGTCCAGCAACTACTTGGATATAATAAGTTTTCTTCAGGAATCGGATATTCAAAAATAATTTCAAAAAATTTTAAATTCAATTAATTTATTTTATTAACTTGTTCTGGAAAGCTCTCAATTCAGTTAAATCGTGTAAAAAGTATGAAATTTGGTTGAAAAAGGTTTTTGTGTCATCCCTAGAATCTCTTTTTTGAAAATCCTATCTGATAGGTGGGTGTCCAAGATATTTAGTCACAAAATGAGTATGGTTTGTGTCTTGGATAAACTTTCCAGAAATTAATTAATTCCTTAAATTTTGTATAATTCAGCTTAAACCTTGCCATTGAATACCCCTAACAGTTAATACACCTGACCACCAACTCACCTGCGCCTGCGGATGTCCCATATGATGTGGCAGTGACATTTGTGCATTCATATGATGTCCACCCGCCATTTGATCGCCCAACGGTGGTGAGCCTTCCTCTGGCACCAATCCCAATCCCACGGCCGTAGCTTGAAGCTTGCAACTGGCATAGACCACAGGTTGTTGCTGCTGCTGTTGCGGATGTGTCACCTGAACCTGCTGCTGTTGCGTCACCTGAGGATGTTGCTGCTGCTGTTGATGTTGCTGCGCTGCTTGCTGTGGCTGCTGCTGCTGTTGGCTCTGTGCTTGGTTCTGCTGCTGCTGGGCCACCAGTTGGCCACCATTTGTTTGGGCCTGCGGCATTACGCCACCCACCTGACTGGAGGGACTGTCGGGGCGTGAGTAGCCCTGATGTTGCTGCTGCTGATCCATGCCCTGGCCATTATAGTAGGGCATGCGGTCGTAGGGCGGGAAGCGCGGATAGGGCATGTTGCCCTGATGATTTGGATTCTGACTGTAATGATGCATTTGCTGGGCATCGAGATCGGTGACGCCATTGCCCGGATAGTGACCATGGTGCATGTCGGCGCCCATGTATGAGTTGGTGAAGTATGACGTCATGCTTTCACAGTTATTTGTACTCATCGTCATTGTGGTGATGCTGGCGTTAGTGATCGTGATCGTAGTGCTTAGTGCTAGTGACTGTGACTCCCCCAAATCCTTTGCTTTTAGCTACTTTCCTATATACAAAGTAAACTGCAAAAAAGGAGAGTTTCAGATGGTTGGTCAAACGGAAGGTAAATCAATGCGCTTACTCACCCTTTTGAACACTTAAGTTTAATGTACAGTTGCCCCCTTAAATTCTTAGTTGTGTGCGTGTGTACGTGTGTGTGTGTGTGTGTGTGTGAGGTATAAAATGATTTCCGGTTTGCTGTTCCTCTGCGTTTTGCGGTGAAATTTTGGTTTTTTGGTGTTTCCTTAAGTAGCCTTATCCTCTAGTTGGTATTTTCAATTTTGATTTTGAAACTCTGAAAAAAAGGAGAAGAGAATGAAAATATCAAAATTAGACTTGTTGTTTGTTCAAAGTTTTTAATTAAAGTGAAGCTCAAAGCAGATGCCTCTACAGTGGGAGGCCATGTGTGTGTGTTTCAGTCGAGGCTGTCTGATAAATTGTTTATAACATGCTTGGACAATATTCTTCAAAAAAATATTTGAAGGGGGGGAACATAGAATCACAGACTAGAAGGAGGAGAGCTTTTGTGTGTGTGGAAGTTAGTGAACATTGAACTAAGAGTTTGTTTATAGAAAACTTTTAAAGTCATTTTTAGCCTGGGGAAAGAAAGGTTTTGCATGTTAGGGTTGCCAGACTATTTTGGAATGAATTTTTGAATATTTTAAGGTTTTTGGTGATTCAGTTTTTAAATGAATCTCTTAACAATAAGTTCCTTTAAGCACTTTAGTTTACGATTTTTAGCATTCAATAGAATGGTTTTTGCATTTTAGGGTTGCCAGACTATTTTGGAATTACTATTTGGGTATTTTCCAATTGTTGATAATATAGTTTTTAGACCAATCTCTTAACCTCACCTAATACTAATTTTTTAACCACTTTGGGTTGCTATTTTAGCCTTCAAAAAGAGATTTTTGGTATTAGCGTTGCCAGACTGTTTTAGAATTAATTTTGCGGATATTTTTAAATGTTTTTTCATATAGTTTTTAAACCAATCTCCTAACTTCACCTAACAATATATTCCTTTTCCAATTCAGTTTCCTATTTTTAGCCTTCAAAAGGAGAATATTTGCATTTTAGGGTAGCCAGATTTTTCAGTAATTCATTTTTGTATATTTTCAGATTTTTGTTCATTTAGTTTTTAAATTAATCTCTTAACCACACCTAATACTAAATTCTTTAAGCACTTTAGTTTACTATTTTAAGCCTTCAATAGAATAGTTTTTGCATGTAAGGGTTGCCAGACTATTTTGGAATTACTATTTGGGTACCAATCTCTTAACCTTCCTATACCCAAAACAAATAACGAGTTTAGACCCATAACAATTCTACCTTTTCTCTCTAAAGCGTTTGAGCACATTATGGCTAATCAGATGAAACTGTTTTTCGATAGCAACTGCCTTATGAGCCAGGTGCAATCTGGTTTCCGAAAGAACCATGGTTGCATATCAGCCATCACAAATATAGTCGAAGATGTCCGCAAAAAATTAGACGACAGTCACGTAACACTATTGGCGTTATTAGATTTTAGCAAAGCTTTTGATACTGTCGACTATACGATTCTTTGCACTAAATTAAGAAAGCTATATAATTTTTCTACAACCGCCACAAAACTATTAAATTCTTACTCAACTGATCGACAGCAAGCCGTGGTTCTGGGAAACTGCTCATCCGAAATGGTCTCAACTACACGTGGTGTCCCCCAAGGCTCTGTCCTTGGTCCATTTTTGTTCCCTGTTTATATCAATGATCTTCCTGATAACTTGACCAATTGTGCAGTCCATATGTATGCTGATGACGTGCAACTATATGTAAGTCGACCGTTAAACGATATTTGTGAGTGTGTTCGTGTGTTCGGGCCAAAGCTAACGCGTTGAGCCTAAATGCCTCAAAGTCCAAATGTCTAGTAGTTTATAAAAAATTTGTAGACTTTAGACAGCTGCCTAACCTAACTATTAATGACTCAGTTATTGAATATGTCAACAAAGCTACAAATCTAGGTATAGTCCTTAATGGTACTCTTTCGTGGAGCAACCATATAGCAAATGCAACTGGGAAGTTATATGGTTCTCTTAGGCAGCTGTCGTTATCTCAGAAGTGTATACCTGAAGATCTAAGAATGCTTGTGGCAAAAGCCTGCCTGATTCCAATCTTATCCTACGGTAGCGAAATTTTCGGCAGCTGTGACTCGCGCAGTAATTAATTTTTGTGTATTGTTAATTCTTGTTTATATTGTTTTCAGCCCAATCTCTTAACTTCACCTTAAACTAAATTACTTAAAAACTTTATTTTGCTATTTTTAGCCTTCAAAAGAAAATTTTTGAATTTTAGGGTTGCCAGTTTATTTTGAAATTATTTTCTATTGTTTCAAATTTGTTTTTATTTTTAACTTTACCTAAAACTAAATTCCTTAACCTCTTTAGTTATCTATATATAGCCCGTAAAAAGAGAGTTTTTGCATGTTAGGGTTACCAGACTATTTTGGAATTACTATTTGGAGATTTTCCAATTTTTGTTCATGTATTTTCTAGGCCCATCTCTTAACCTCACCTAATACTAAATTCTTTAACAGCTCTGGGTTGCTATTTTAACCTTCAAAAGAGAGTTTTTGCATTTTAGGGTTGCCAGACTATTTTGAAATTTATTTATGTTTCAAATTTTAAATCTTTTTTTTCCCTAAGACTTTTAAAACTAAATTCCTTAACCCTTCAGTTATCTATATACAGTTATCTATATACAGTTCTGCATGTTAGGGTTGCCAGACAATTTTAATTTTTCTTTTTAGGATATATTCAAATTATTGTTGATATTATTGTTGACCTTAACCACTTCAGTTAGCTATTTATAGCCTTTAAAAGAAGAGTTTTTGCATTTTAGGATTGCCAGACTATTTTTGAATAATTTTTTAAATATATTCCAATTTTTGTTCATCTAGTTTTTAACCAATCTTTTAACCTCAGCTAAAACTAAACTCCTTATCCACTTTAGTTAGCTATTTTTGGCGTTCATAAGAAGACTTTTTGCATTTAAGGGTTGCCAGACTATTTTTGAATAATTTTTTGGATTCCTTCAAATTTTTGTTCATTTGTTTTAGCCAATCTCTTAACTTCCCTAAAACTAAATCCTTACCTTTAGTTATTGTGAGGGTTGCCGCTTTTTTTGTTGATATTGTTTGAGACTAATCCTCCAGATTTTTGAATACTTAAATATATTCTTTTTTAACCATCTTTTAGCCTCAGCTAAAACTGAACTCTTTATCCACTATTAATTTTTAGCGTTCATAGTAGAATAGAAGGGTTGCCAGACTATTTTTGAATAATTTTTTATATATATTCAAATTTTAACTTAACTTCACCTATTACTAAAATTTCTTAACCCCTTTCAGTTAGCTCTCTCCCCCCACCCCCCTCACCAACATTCCCTTCCACTGAAAAGCTGACAACATTCATTGAATTTATGAATATGAAATCAATTGTGTTATCCCCTTTTGACCTGACATCCTTCCGGTCAAAGTGATTTAATTTCCTGGCTCATTATCACAAGTCTCTGACCTCATAAATCAAAACCAGGCTGAACAATGCCAACAGACAGACACACACACACACACACAACACTACACGTTACTTGCCAAGTCATGCATATGCATGTCTCTCTCTCTTACTCTCAATCCACATGGTGACAACCCTGGTAAAATAAAAAAAACTAACTAACTAACGGTAACTTGTTGTCGGAAATGAAACTTTGGTAACTTTGGCATTGGACAAAAAATGAAAAACTTTAAAATATTTGTGTACTTTACTCATTCCCCTTTCGAATTGTGTATTGTGTGGTTCCCTCCCACACCCAACCACCCACCCACCACCCACCCACTTGCCTTTATTTCCCTTTTGTTAACGAAATAATTTTCTTGCTGCCAAAGCCAAAGCTTCCCTTTCAATTACACATTCTCACCAAAGAGGCAGACGCGAAAGGACAATGGCTGGCGGAAGCGTGTGTGTGGGCCTCGATCTCCGGTCTGAAATGGGTAGGGGGTAGGGGGAGGGGAGTTTGCAGCCTTGGCCCTGAAGCCTTTTTTGGGGTAGGCAAAAGAAATTCACTCAAGCACAAGCGAGATGATAATAATGTCTGATGTGTGCTCTGCTCTATTGTTGTTGCTGTTTTTGTTTGCTTATTATATGATTTATGTTTGTCTGATGTGATTTATTCAAGCGAACAAAATGCTTAAATTTCAGACACCATACATTAT
>JAEIFU010004387.1:0-15627 GCA_018904235.1 Lordiphosa stackelbergi | reverse complement strand
GTACTGTCATGCGATTCCATAATCATCGTATGCGCTAAGATACCGCCTTTCGTCCAGACAAGGTAAAGTTAATACAGTGTTTGTTCGGAAAGTAATAGGATTTTCTTCCGCCGCGTACTTCAAGTGAACGTGTACTTCAAGTGAACTTGAAAAGTGACTTCTTGTGAACAGCTACTTGACCATGACCGGCATCCCAACGCTTCCGCAGCCGCCCTACAGCCCAGATGTGCCCCCCTCGGACTTTTTTTTGTTTCCTCGCCCGAAAAGACCGATGAAAGGCAAGCATTTTGAGACGACAGAGGGAATCCAAGCAGCATGCACCGCGGCTCGCAAGGCTATTCCGAAGAATGCCTTTCGTGACGCCTTCAATGCTTGAAAATCGCTCTGGCAGCGCTATTTTGAAAGTTTTTAAAGAATTGTAACGATTGGCTCAATTAATTCTTTTAAATCGACTCAGTCCTATTACTTTTCGTACAACCCTGTATAAACTTACCTTAAAGATTAAGTTTTTCAGAAAGAAGACTTTACCTAACCCAACAAAAAAGAAAATATGCTACAAAAAATGTATAACATTTTAAAAGGGGAGTGGTCATCCCCCTCCTCTATCCAAACATGATTAATTTTTGGTTATTTTAGCGAGAACGAAATGGTTTATTTATAAAGTGAGGAAAAAAAGTTGATTGGACAGGCCTAAACCGTTCTTATAGCTCACTTGTCTAAATTCTCATGTGAAATGGCTGAAAAACACCTCAGTTACTGTAAGTATCTGAGCAACTCAAATAAGAAAGTCATTTGAGATATCAGACAAGTGAAAATACCGCCTAAGTGAGAACAAAATGTTCAAAAATAATGTAATCAAATGTTTATGAATATAAAAATAGTGTGCTTAGTAAACTTGTACCTATGAGCAATCTATGTATAGTATCCCCAATGTATCTGTGACCAAATAAAGTGGATCGTATTTATTCTTTAAAGCTTCTCTAAAGCTTTTAAACATACTGTAGGAACCTACATTCACAAGTGCTTAAGTTGAAAATTACACAAGCTTCTAGGCTTAGTATTGGCCGTCTAGGCAGTTTAAGCCAACTTTTTTCTTTGCATCCCTTTATTACCCACTTATTAAGTTTACATATAAAAAATCTCTTAGCCACATTCACCAGCTGCCAAATAGATTAATGGTTCTATTTTCCAACATACATTACACCCACACCGAAACCATGGCCACAACTTTAATTCGGCCTCATGACTTCGACCTGGCCAGGGCCCATTGACTTGAACGTATGTCGCAAATTATGTGACGCGTTTTGCTGAAAGCGTTCACTGAACAAAATGATTTTATTGCATGAGCCTTAGCTTCGCCAAACCACTTGAAACAATTCGCCCATATGCTGCCATTTGTGACAAAAACTGCACCAGGACACGCCACACGGGGGGGAGGGATATGAGTGCGTAACAGATCAGGGGTTAGTTGGGAAGATGCTGCCGTTTGTTGTCGTTAATGCCCAATGGGTGGCAAATTGTTTTTTATTATGGCCAGAGTAAACCTTTCGTTTGTCCCTTCCCCTCCTCGTGGTGCTGTGTCGATTGCGTGAATAAAACTTTAATGGAAACGACACAAATCCCATCGTTGTCTTTGGTGTTTCCTAATGCAAAGTAATTGAGTGCGAAAATGCCGTCAGTTTGTCAGATGGGGTTCTTTTTTTTTTGGTTTTCTGTGTGGTCTTGCCTTGGAATTTTTGATGCTTTATGTCCCGACACATTTTTCAAGCCGTAAGCAAGCATAAAGAATGGCGCACCAAGTGCACTTAAAATGCAACTCAGAGTTGCTCCAACCAACCACCCGCCACGCTCTGGGGAATTGTGCTTAAAAAACCAAACGACGGAGCTCCAAATGGGCAAATGACTTTTGATAGAGGACGAGGAGAGACAAGCCACTGTCACATGGTGTTCACGTAAATAGTTTATTGAAGCTCTGGCGTCCATGTGGAGCACGTCTCAATTTTGTGCTGAATCTCAACTGAAAACTTTCAGCTAAATAGAGTTTATGGTTTGCATTTGAGGGGCGTTGGAAACGTGACCATGATGCAGTTATGAGACTGAGAATACTTGAATTTAAGTTTGGTTTTTCAAATTTTTTCTTAACGTGGTGGAAATTATGAAAGATTTTCATTTGTGAAAGTTTAACTTTTGCAGTCACAGGTCTTTTAGGACTCTCCATAGCCAAGAAAGTCAGTCGAACTGGCTAAATAAATTTCAATCTAATTCGGAGGTAGGTAGGTAGGTATTTCCGGCTGGCCCCATGTAGGGGGCCACACATAGACCTTACGGTCCTTAGTGAGGCCGGGTGCTTTTTTTAGGGTACCATTTCCTTTAGAAATCCTGGAGGATCTTTGACGTTTTGGCAAATGCCAATAGTTGTTTGGGGGAACTCTTGGCCGCCTCTTCCAGAGAGGTGAAACTTGGGGAGTGCAGATGTTTTAGTCTTGTCGTGGCGATTGCTGGGCAGCTGCAGATGAGGTGTTCTAGAGTTTCTGCTACTCCAGGTTCCTTACATTTCCTGCAGGTGTCTGCTGTCGTGATGCCTAGCTTTATCGCGTGAGCGGCTGCTAGGCAGTGACCAGTTAATATGCCTATAAGCAGTCTGCAGTCTCTTCTTTGGAGCTGCAGCGTATAGTGCGTGAGTTTTTTGTCTCTCTTCTTGCACATAATTTTAGAGATTCTGCAGCCGGTCGTGTTCTTCCACTTTTCCTCTGCTTCTTTCTCCGCTATCTCTTCCATCTTGCTGTATAGCGTCTGTAGGGAGATAGGTATGTTTAGTGTTGCTTCTTGGCTTAGTGCGACCCCGGCTTTTGCAAGAGTGTCCGCCATTTCGTTTCCATCAATGCCCTGGTGGCTGGGAATCCAGTAGATTTGCACCTTGCTGGAGGTGCTGAGGGAATCTATTGCTTCTCTGCTTGCCAGAACATTTTTGGAGTTGATGGCGTGACTCTGCATTGCTTTGATTGCCGCTTGGCTGTCTACGTATATGTTGATTTGATCGTTTGGTGCGTGTAATTCTGCCAATTCAGCTGCTTTCCTTATAGCGAAGACTTCCGCCTGGAATATAGTGCAGTGGTTTGGCAGTTTGTAGGAGAGTCTCAATTCTGGTTCCTTGCAGTACACGGCGGCTCCGACTCCTGAGGCCATCTTTGAGCCGTCCGTGAAAAGGTGCGTTGCTTCCTGAGCCAGTCCTGTACGCCAGTCTTCTGGTCCCAGTAATGCTGATGCGCCTGTAAAGTTGGTTTTTGGGATCATGTAGTCCGTGCTACTGTTGATCTCTCTACCCACTGTGCTGTGTCCATAGCTTTGTAGCGCCATGGTGCCTGCCGCGCAAAGACGTTGGGCAGTCCTGTGTGCAGTGAGGCGTGCTTGGATGTCCAGGGGGTTGACACCTAGGATGTGTTCCAGTGCTTTTGTTGGAGTAGACCGCAGCGCCCCCGTTATGCAGACCAGTGCCTGCCGCTGGGCCTTTTCCATCAGCTTTAGATATGTGGACTTCTCTGTGGCTTGCCACCATACCAATATACCGTGTAGTAGTATCGGTCGTATCGGTCTGATATGAAGAGCCAGTGCGTTAGTCTTGGTGATAGGCCCCAAGTGCTGCTTAGCATCTTCTGGGATGCATATAGAGCATTGGTTGCCTTTTTCACCCTTTGCTCCACATTGAGTCTCCAGAATAGTTTACTGTCGATTACTACTCCAAGGTATTTTACGTTGTTTTTTGGCGTTAGCGGTGTTCCATTTATCGTGGGTGGAGTCCATTGCGGTACTTTGTATCTCTTGGTGAAGAGAATGAGGTCCGTCTTCTCCGCATTGATGCTAAGTCCGGCTTCTGTGGCCTACTTTAGTATCTCTCTGAGAGTATTTCTTCAGTAGTGATGTTGTTAAATGCACCCGAAATGTCAAGGAATGCTCCCAGGGCAAATTCCTGATGGTACAGTGCCTTCTCGATGGTGGCTACTAGGGAGTGTAGCGCTGTTTCCACCGTTTTGGACACATGTAGATTATGTATGCCCAAAAGTATAAACAAAGAGTTGAGAGGTGGGGGGGGCTGCTGGCTACCGTTGCGTGTATTTCTACACCCATAAAAAAAGACAAGAAAAATCAAATCAAGTCCATAGTAGGATAAGTACAAAAATACTTCATTTAAGTACAAATTCTCATTTCAAGTACGATTTTTTTAATCCCGAAATACTTTGAGATATATTAAGTACATTCAAACTAATTTCAAATCTTTTTCATACTTTTAGGTTAAAATAGTCTTAAATCTACCCCGATTAACTCTTACAAAAAGAACAAATTTTTTTTGTGCAGTTCGAACAAATACTAAAGTCAACCCTGCAATCCAAGATATTAGGCCATACTCCCACTTTCACTTTCGCAAAGGATATGCGATTTGAAATTGGTTTTTCGACAAATTTTAGCGAAAGTAAAAATGGGAGCATGGTTGATTTTGTGCTTGAACTAAGAACGCGCTTTTTATATTTTTTTGATTTAAGAACGTTTGTTCTCATCTTCGTACTTAATTTAAGCACATCCAAGAACAAAATATACTTGAAATTTTAAGTACAATACGTATAAATTCTATCCCGATCGACGTAGAACTCGGCCAGTCGTTTTTTGCTAAGTGCAAACCGGATCGGAACCTAACCCCTTAGAACCGGTTCGGTTCGGGTATTTTGGGTCCGTCGAACCGGACCATGAACCGAACCTCTAATATTCTTGACTCCTCGAACCTGAACACGAACCGGACCACTTTTCCGAAAAATTAGGTTCGGTTCACAGAATTAGAAAAGTTTTTCCAACAAAACACAGGGAAATATTGAACATATCTAGAGATTTTAGAATAAACGATTGCGATTTTCACTAAGCTTGTTTGATGACTTTTTATTGCGAAGAAGAAAGCAATAAACAAATATCAAATATGTTAGAGATTTCTTTGAAAATTGTCCAAGAGAACATACTAAATATACATCGACAAATGTTTTAAAATTTTGGAATGGTTAATAAAACGAGGAGCTAAAAAAATTGCCTTGCTGTTCCAACAACTCAGGTATCAGTTCCTCTTTAACACTTAAGTTTGTTCTTCCTGTTCTAAGAGATAATATAGACGAACAGCTTGTAGAAGATATAATGCTAATTTACTTAAATTAAGATGTTTTCCAAATTTGATACTTAAAATTACATTGTCAGCTGTGCTCCGGCTTTCACTTACTTTTGCGATTTACACTTTCAACAAATTCGTACGTATTCAATTATAAACTTTTTGTTATCGATTCTGTTTCCTTCCCAATTCGTTCTGCAACACTTCACGTGGCAGAAGCAGCTGAATCGACAAACTTATGGTTATCGCCCCAGCCAAATCGCAACTTGTTGTTGTCAAAAGGTATTTTGCTGAGAGGGTTAGGAAAAAAATTGTTTAAGACAAGAATTTAATTCAAATTGTATAAGAGAGTCCACAAAACAATCTAAAATAGTCACAGAATATTACAAAAATTGGTTCATAGAAAGGCAGCTCTTTCTCCAGCGACATTTCCCATTTACTTTTCAATTCACGGACTCATAAGTCGCCGGTTTTATATCGGCCAAATTTTGCGATTTGCGAATTTCGGAGCAACTACTTTTGCGATGTAGCGACGAAATCGTAAAATTTTTGCGATATCGATAATGGGAGCATGGCCGTATATAGTCTATTTCCACCCAAGAAATGAAGCAAATGATATAATTTCTTCCATATGATTTGCCTTTTCATTATGCCCTTCTTCAAAGGAATTTGGTATTTTTGAAAAAACTACTTGCTACTCTCTGGAATCAGAAAGTGTCATCAGTAATAATTTGTTGATTTGAATTTAAGAATATGCAAAAATATGACGATTTGTCAATGGAAACGGCGAAATTTTAAGAAATGAAAATTATAAGAAATGATGCCAGTGATGCCAGATATAAAGAATATTATTTTAAAAATATGTATTAATAAATCGAGTTTCTTCTTCTATGTTCTAGCGAACCGAGTTTCGAACCAAAACCTTGGTTCAGCGGTTCCAGGAAGCGGTCTGCGAGCCGAACCTTAGACTGTACAACGGGTTCAAACCCCCGGGCCGAACCTTCTGCCAAATTTTTGATGTTTGCACCCTTGATTTTAACACAGGCAATGGCTGGGAGTTCTTTGAGAAATGCTAAATGTCCTAATGATAGGCAAACAATCTGCGCACTGCGGCTATCAAGGCAACTATTTCGAAAAACACTTTTGACAATCTTCCCATGGCAGCTTTCAAGAAGACTTAGCTGAACCTGCCAAAACATCTTACTAACACTAATCTAACACCAATCCATTCATAAATTGTAACATATGAACTAATAACTTATACAATACAATGTAAGTTGCTAATGAAAAGTGACAAAAAAGATGTACAAAAAAAAAATAGTAAAAATTTGAGACATGCGAAGTATATCAATAATGAACTGATGGTCGTGTTTCATGGTCCCCATTGAAATTACTCATGAACTAGAACATTTTTAAATGCTCATGCCTGAATAATTCACTGCCAAAGTCAGTACTGAGTTCGTAGTACTGAAAGGTCCTGTAAATGTACGTGCGTACAAAAAGCAAATCCCTAAAATTTCTTCGTTTATCCCTTTTATCCCTTCCTTCTGCGCGTTTTTATAAATATGGCGACGTCCATTTTTGTGGCTGATAATTCAACAACAACAGCAGCAGGCAGAAATGGCCCCCAAATAACCAGCCTTAACCCCAACCACCGCCTCTGGAGCATTTTGAACCATTTCTACGCCATCTTGGCTTCATCAAACGCACACAAAAGCCCATAAAGGCAAAGCCAAGATAATGGCAGACAGCTCTCTCTGTGCACTATGGTTTCGATTCAGCTCCCAGCTGAAGCAGGCAAATAAAATGGGCACCAAGCGAAGTCGTTAGAACAGACGTATACACCCCAATCCACCTACACCTAACAAAAAAAAAATAAGAAAAAGGAAATCACCCCAAGTGTGTATTTTTATAGAGACCGCAATAAACCTTTTTTTCTTTGCTTTGGCTGTTTTGCTGTTTTCTGCCTTGTGAATACGAAAAGGTTGATGAAGTTGCAGTTGAGACACAATACAAAGAAAAAAAGAAGAAAAGTTGCCCATAACCATAAAGGCGGCTCAACGAAGTGGGTCCGATTGATGGGCACCAGGAGAAGCACTCAAAATTGGAAATGTGAGCAGGTCCTTGGTTCCATTTCTAAGCATGCGCCTTCATACATGTACAAACCAACGACATGGGCTTGGCATGTCGTCGGCGTCGTCATCTATTCTTTTTTTTTTTTGCCATTTTATAGCGACCGGTCAAGGGTGCCTCTGTTGGTCAGCTTGCAGCTCGGACTTGACGCTTGAATGGCTGCCAACGAGTGCGCGCTCCTTTGTTTGCCAACACAAAAAAAATTACAAAAAATAAAAATAAAAAGCGTTCAGCATGCTTTTTGCAAAGTAGCCGAAAGCCAACGTAAAAATGGAAAATACAGAGAAAATAGAAAATGTGTGGCGCGCGGGTTCCCATTGTTTAACGGCCGTCAGCTGGAATGTGCGCCCATAAATTGAAAAGTTATTGTGTTGCACGGCCCGAAGCTGCTCTGGCCCCGTCCCAACCGAATGCCTGCCCCCACCCGGAGCATTCTTATTGTCCTGACAAGCTGCTAGTAGTTTTTCTTTATTTATTTTTGATTTTCTACTTTTTTTGTATGCCAAGCGCTCAAATTGTTGAAGTAACATATTTGACAGTTAATTTTTGGTTTAAATGCGGCCTTTTCTAAGCTGCGGTTTTTGGTTGCGGTGATTTTTATTGTAGTTTGGCCAAAAGGGTTGCAGGTTAGAAAGAGGTGCCCATTCTCCACATAGCAAATATAAAACAATATACGAAAATTACGATTTATTATAATAATTATAATAAATACTACGATATTATATTTTCTTTCGAAAATGTTTACTATATCATTATGAGAAACTATAATCAATTTCGGACCAATTTTTATCTACTCACTTACTCACTTAAAAAGTTGAGCCTCAAAGCTTAAGCACTACCACGAAGAAGTTGAAAGCATTCATAGTTTGTCTATTTTTACTTTCATTGCTTTTGCAGTTCCCAACTGATCAAAGCAATGATTGTATGGAGACACAGTTAGCAATCATGCTTTCTTTAGCGAAAAGCCGACTGAAGAATCATTCAACCAGCTCTCTTTGGTGTATAATGTTTTTAACTGTTGTGAACAAACGCAACTATTTCGGACCTAGGGACAGCTAAACTCATGCAACTAGAAAAATATTTAACTTCATACTTCCAACCTTCCCTTAAATCTTAGAACATGGCTCTGAACCACTTATGAAACAGTTGCAGGTTTATTTTTAAATTTTTCCTGGTATTTAAAAAAAATTTCTAATAAAGGACTGTACGCAGCACTGCGGAAATTTTCTTTCATCACAGTATTTTTTTACTCTGCACCAAAGGAACACAGAGTATATTAAGTTTGAGTTATATTTCCCTTAAAAAATATTTTTATTTCTAATAAACAGGGTCAACCCTAAAAGTTCTGGAGTTTTGGGGGTTAAACCCTCCCCCTTGGGGGAAATTTTTATATGCGAAATACTACTATACTAAAATTTTTGTTCTCAAACCAAATATTATGTGGAAGCATATTATATTAAAAAATTTTGAGCTTTGGAGCGATATCATTGACAACAAACAAGTTTTTCTTATTAAGAATATTTCTTAGACCTATCTTTTCTATGACAGTTTTACCATATAGTAATCCGATTTTCGTAAAACTTGCTAGAATTATGAAAAAGCTTGGCAAACTAGTAAATACGAGGTTTTGTGAAGTTTGTATCGAAAACAAAAAAGTTTTTCTCACTAAAACGAGTTTTTCGGCCGATCGTTACTATGGCGGCTATATGCTATAGTCTTCCGATCCTGCCGGTTCCAACAAATGAAGAGCGTAAATGTACCTAAAAGCTTCGTGCAAAGTTAAGTAGAGCTTTTGAGCTATCGGAGCGGATTTGTGTAGGTGGCGGGGATGGCGTGGTCCCACCGGAAAAAAAATTAATTCGAAATTTACTTATAATATGAACAGAAAATATTTTAAGTTTCAACTTTCTATCTTTTTTTTTGGAGTTTAAGCCAACAAAAAAGACCAATTCGCCCAATGCTCAGAGCCAAAATGTTACCTCTAACGTTCATTCATTGTCATTTCTAAGTGCTTGCAAAGTGTACAGATCGTTTGTCGAAAATGCAGAAAGTTTTCAAACAAAAATGTCGGTTAGGTTTGGGAAAAGAACCTATACCTAGTATATTTGATTCGTCAAAAAGAGATGACCCGATTTAGTAACCACAGATATTCTTCTAACCTTCCATATAAATTTGTAAATTTTATATAAGGAAAGCCAACTTTTACACGGAACCAGACTTGGAACTCGGAAGAGGACCGATAACATAAAAAAGGTTAGCGTTTTTTTCCTCTTCGTCCCGTCAAATTCAATTTTTATACTCTGTTCAGAAGGTACATAGAGTATATTAAGTTTGTGCAAAAGTATGTAACAGGAAGAAGGAATCATTTCCGACCCTATAAAGTATATATATTCTTGATCAGCATCAACAGCCGAGTCGATATAGCCATGTCCGTCTGTCCGTCCGTCCGTCTATCTGTCCGTCCGCCTGTCCGTCCGTATGAACAAACAGATCTCAGAGATGGTAATAGATAGATGTTTGACATGATTGGGACAAATGCTTCTTATACTCGCAGGCAGATCAAGTTTATTTTCAATTTTTGCCACGCCCCCTCCCGGCCACGCAATTGTGAAAAAAACGTCATATCTCCGACACTTTTATAGATAGTCGTTTCGTACCTTCTAAAGATAGGTAGACATTGGCAATATGTATCGATTTGCCAAAGAAATGATAAAGATCGGATGAGCGGCTCTCAAGTTATGAGAAAAAAAGTGTAAAATAGACGCCTCCCACGCACACGCAAACAATACCGCATCGCGTGCATCAAAGAGAGAGCAGCAGAGACAGAGAAAAACTGTTGAGAGGATAAAGAGCACAGTGGTTCAGCGAAGCCATTCAGCATATACACCGGGTACAGAGTATGTTATAGTCGGGCTTGACCGACTTTCTCACTTGTTTGTTCTGCAATGGTGGGCAACTCTGGACTCGTGTGACTGCGAAGTTCCTTGATTATCTTGTCGGGTAGGGATGTAATAAGCCCTAAGTACCTCGAACACTGTGTTTATCTGTGAGGAACATAAACACCATCGGGTATCTACAAAACGAAATTTCAGTTATTTCTGAAAAAGAAGGTGTAATACTATTCTTAATAAAAGAACAATTCTTATAAAGTGGAAAAGCTCGATCAATCTCCATACATATAATTAGTAATTTCCATATGTGGTGAAAGTGAGAACTAAGACGGGGTTTTGAAAAATTCCGAAACCGCAGGAAATTTTTGTGTGGGTATGAATTTAATTTTTATCCGACTGACTTGTAATTTGATTTGTAAGCTAAGTAAGCGAAGTAAAAGTTTTACTGTAAAACACTGTTTTTATCTAACTGACTTGGGATTCGGTTTGTAAGGATAGTATGCGAAACATTTTGAGATGTCATTTTCCAATGTGGGAAAATTCGCCCCAAAATGAGTGAAAATTCCTGAAAAATTCAGCGAAATAGTTTGTAAAGGGGTTTTATTTAAAGTTCTGCCTATTGTTAGCTAAAGCTCTTTTTACACGAACTGATCAGTCAGCTGCGTTCTCGTCTCATTTGCTGTCAGACAGTGTCAAAAGGGGTCTGAGTAGACATGAAGCTACTCAGATGAGCGATCAGACGAAATAGAACCGGCTCTATTTAGCCTGTGCACTCAGTTGAGTGGCATCCATCGAAAAACAGTGTGACCTAATTGCAGTGTGCTGGCGTTGCCATTTTTTGGCCGACGATATACAATTGTTAACGAATTTTAAATTAAAATCTGCGAAAATTTCCGGATCCACGTATGGCAGTTCACACAGCACAAGCTGGGCCATAACTCAGCCTTCTACTTGGGGTCGAAGAGAGCCACGGCTCCACATTGCCTAGGGTTTGACGAAAACTAAGCGTTAATAAAATTGCTCGTCCTTTGAGACGATTCAAGAATCGTCAAAATTTTTGATTCCTTCTCAAGAGGGGTTAGACCATGAGTTATCGACCAAAACAGTTTGTCGTCGGAAGGGTTATATCTAGTGGTACAAACACGAATTTATAGAGTTCAATTAAAGGGTCAGGCTCTCAGGGTCACTTCCAAGGTTTCAGCTAGCTTTAGTTGAGTTTGCCATGGATCTGGGTGCAACAAAGCCTCTTTATAGCAGGTGTTAAAATGCTACTTCTTGTTAAAAGCCAGAACCAGTATTTACGCGACGTAATCAGCTCTAATCAAGACTTGATTGGGACATTTAACAGACAGGTTGTGCTACTCAAAGACCAGCAGACATTAAACTAATGAACAGAAATCGGGTTCTTAATGTATCATCGAATTTATGAGATTGATCGATCTATCAACCAATCCAGAACAAAGCTGCTCACTTTTATCCATTCTTCTCCACACCACAATTATGCAATTGCAAATGTGTCGCCAAACGAAAAGCGCAGTTAAATCCTGCACAAAAGCTTTATATCAACACAAGTAAATGAAGAGCCAAAAGAAGGTGAAACAAATGCATAAAGTAAATTATAATAGGCATAATAAAAACTTGGCAAAAACACCCCACCAAGCCAGACCCAGGCTCAGGCCAGGCCGGCCGTGCAGGGCCAACAACATGTCACAACGCTTTGTTGCCACTTACTTTGAATGCTTACGGCCGTAAGTGCTCACGGAATTAAAAGCAAACGCATTAAAAGGTGCCCAAAAAGACTTTCACCTTGGCAAAAGCCCGTCGACATAGAGGCCACAGCTGCAGAATGGTTTTGGTTTCCTTCGTGCCTTAATATTGCATGAGGAGGACACCGAGTTACATTTTTAATTATGAAACACTAAAAGTGGCAAAGCCAAAGTGCAATGTGGTGGAGGTGAACGAGGAGTGCTATTAACTTAAACGCCTCTTTTGCCGGTTAATGGAAATGAACCTCATGGCGGTATGGTGGGGTGAAGATATGTGTGTATGTGTGTGTGGGAAGGGGGGGCTGGCGGCAGCTATCTGCTGTTCGTGTTAACACGGCCTAATTGTGGAGTGTGGAGACTTAGTCTGAGTCTCGTAACCATATCGAGTTACTCTCACCTTAATTGCAGGCACGTGTTTCGAACAAGTGAGGCCAATACCAAGTCAAGTGTGCGTGGCTCGCACCTTTTTTTTTTTGCACGGAAAAGTTGTCTAAGCGGCTCCCGACTCGAGTGAGTTTCCACGCTTCTAGTATTTCCATATGATAACTAGTCGTCGCGTGGCATTGGATGATGAGTCCACTTAACTTGGCGAGGGGTGGCTAAGCCTTGGCCCTTCTCTGGTTTCAATGGGTCTTAGGTTTTATTGCAGCGTTTAGTTTTGAACTTCTACATATATTGATCAACCCAACCCACTCCCCTATTTATGTCTAGGTCCAGCACTAATGCAACAGTTGAGCCGCTGAAAGCAGCAACTTCACTCTCTCTCTCTGTCTTTCACTGTCTCTGTTGCTTTAGGGGGTTGCTGGGAAATTGATTAAGGTCATTATGCAGTTGGGTAGACTGAGCCAGTCCAGCCAACTGACACTTAATCCCAGCGGCATAATCAGCAACATATTGTAGCAAAAACTTCTTCAGCGATAAAAAGTAGCAGAAATTTTACACCCTGTCTGTGCGTGTGTGAGAGTGAACGAGGGGCTAAAGGTTAAACTTTATGGCTTACCCATTTTTGTTTAACAATAAACTTGACTGCCTGTCTTCGCCTGCCAGGCACAGAGAGCCGGAGGAGTGTCGGGTTAGGAACCAGTTTATGCCCTTTCAGGGTGCGCCACTTAGGGTTCGTTTTATTTATTTCCTCAAAAAACTTCTTACGAATCCTACCAGGCAAACTAGTGGCATAAACGACAAAATCACTTGAAAGCAACAAGTGCATTAATCGGGGGAGAAAAAAACCAAACCTGTCCTATTAAAGTCCTACCCCCTACTTACAAAGGATGTGTGTACGCCCCTTAAACGCTGCAAATGTTTTTATTACATTAAAAGCATTAACATTAACGGTATGTAGAGCAAAAGTACCAGCGCCGAGCGGCAACACAATGGACGTATTCAGAGCTTAAGCTCAGTCGGGGGTGCGCACACCAATATGTCATCAATGCAAGGCGTAGTCACCCTAACCATAGCTTTGTTAACACCCGAGACGACAAGGACAGCATGGGGTTGTCCTTAAATAGAGCATGGCTATGAATATGCCGTGAGTGTGTGTGTGTGTGTGTTTACTGGGTTGTGGTGGGTATGCTCTCAAAACAAACAGCAGGACTTTGTCATAAATGAGCCAGAGCGGTCTGGTTGACTATTCCATACTTATTTGTATTTCCTGGTGGGATGGGTAATAAAGGAAACGTCCGCTGCACAGTGGAAAAAACTATGAAGACACCCAAGTGGAAAAATCTAAACCGAAAACAGAAAGCTAAAAACCGTTCCAAGTTCATGTGTGTCCTGAACAGATCTTATACCGAACCCAAAGTTAAGTTCAATATGGCCTCAATCTTCAGGCTTCCAAATATGTTGAGTTCGTAATTTATTTTTGACATTGGGTCCCAAGTTATTGAACAGCTTAGGCGGCGTATCCACAAAAAATAGAAAGAGAAAAACGATATTTGTTTGTGGGAGGTCTCGTGGCTGTCTGATTCGTTCGCAACCAACAATATGAGAACACATATGAAATTGTTGTTACACAACGCTTAGCCATAAGCTATGCCTGAGGGCTTTGCGCTCGGCTTTCTGTTTGCGGAAAACAACAACGAATGCAGGGCGTGCGCATAGGGCCTCCACAGCTGTAAAGAAAAAGCAATTTTAGGCCAAAGTTAATACCAGGAGATTTTATGTTAACTTGACGAGCAAAGCCGCGACATCTCAAGAAAGAGACTTAAGGGAAAACGCTATTTATACTTTTCGATGGATGCCAGAAAATTGTAGTCTAGCTCAGAGAACAAGGTCGGGAACTAATGGATTAATGGAAGAAACGAACAGAATCCTTGGTGAGATTTACATAATTCTGTTTTATCCAAATAACCTAGAACAAAAGATTAAGTTAAGTCCGGCTTTTCCTGACTCGTTACTCCTTTAAACACATGAAAACTAGTTTTACCCGTGTGCTGGGTTGCTTGGGGGGCACAACAAAAAGTATGATAATTTTTTTTTGGGGGGGAGGTGGGGGGGCAAGGGGTGGGTTTTGGCTTTTAGTATAGGTCCATCCCTTTTGATCAATTCTTTCTTGCAACATATTTTTTTTGGTTAATTCATTAATTTCCTTAAATTGCAGCTTGTTTGAGTAGTTTCGTTAAATATACGTTAAAAAATTTTGGTGATAACGATGGGGACGGGGGGGGGGGGGGGGCCAAAGTTTAAAAAAACCTTGGATCTGGGTGCAGATAAAAGAAGCATTTGTCCCATACATGTCAAACCTCTTTCTCTTACCATCTCTGAGATCTACAGGGTTGTCCATATTCGACGGACCCATCTGGCAACGCCATAACTTTTGACAGAGATGTCAGATCGCTTAATGACATACCGCGTTTGAAGCGTCAGTCCAAGCAGATTTTTACCATGGAACAATACACGCCACGCGAGCGCTCTGAAATAGTTGAAATTTACATTCAACAGAACAAGTCAATTGTGAAAACTCAACGTGCTTTTAAATAATTAAAAATTAAGCCCATTTCACATTGAATGGGACCGTAAATAAGCAAAATTGCCGTATTTACGCCACTGAAAATCCTCAGGAGATTCAAGAAGTGCCTCTTCATGACGAAAACGTCACAGTTTGGTGCGGCGTTAGTGCGAAAACGGTCATTGGGCCGTTTTTCTTCCAAAATGAAAATGGCCATGCTGTTACCATCAACCAGGAGCAAGTTATCGCGACATGATGACCAATTTTGTGATGCCAATTATTCGTCGAAAGCGTATGAGGCAGTTCTGGTTTCAACAAGACGGCGCTCCACCGCACACAAGTCGCATAACAATCGATTTTCTGAAGAAATTGTTTCCGGGCCGTTTGATGTCGAAAAGTGGTGATTTGGACTGGCCACCGCGTTCGCCCGATTTGACGCCGCCTGACTTCTTCTTGTGGGGATGTTTGAAGTCAAAGGTTTACGTTAACAAGCCAAGGACCGTAGAAGAAGCTCAAGGACAACATTCGTGAAGAAATAGCCGCTATTTCGGCCGAAATTGGCGAAATCGATGGAAAATGCTGCAAAAAGGGCACAATACGCCATCAACGCCAGAGGCGGCCATTTGAGAGATATCATATTCAAAAAATTGTGTAAACAAATCTACTTGGAACAAATTAAATGATTAAGATTGCCAACCGCCAAATTTTTATTTTTTTCTTTGATTTTAAAAAAAACATGGGTCCGTC
>JAEIFU010004386.1:0-15653 GCA_018904235.1 Lordiphosa stackelbergi | reverse complement strand
TGTATATAGCTCCAGTAAAGATGTTTCTTAGTTAAAGTTAAATTCTTTAAATCCAAATTAATCTGTTTGTGGTTTTGCAATTTATCCGTTTATTTAACATATTTGATCAATATTTATGAACCTTGGCTCTTAAACCGTCAGCCGCTGAAGCCATTCAACCAAAAAATATATATATAATTTGATAATTAAACACAACGCGCTCATCATTTAATCTCTGCGCACATTTTGCATATTAATCACATAATTAGGTTAACATTATTAAAATAAGCAGGAACTCGCATTTATCAGGTAAACACACACACACACAAACAGAGATTTGTCTGCCTCAAATGACTTAATTTCAAGCGTGGCAGGTGTTTAAAATGATGAGACTCGGTGGGGTATATAAACATACAATACATGTTAATTAAAGCAACTATGTGGAAGAGTCAACTGTACCCTTTAAACAAATTGTACAAGTATGCGCGAATGCATTCCTAAAAGACTGTATGTGTGTATGTCCTTATCAAAAAGCACATAAATATTATTTATTGTTTTTTATAGTCCCGCTCAAAGGCATGCCAAGAAGGGTGCTTACCTCTCCTCCCCTTGAGGGTGTGTGTGTCAGTGGGGAAACATTCAAGTGTTTCAAATATTTTTTAACAGCTTTCCTCTGCTACCTCACATACACACGCATGCCTTAGCACCCCACGAAATGTCTTCATTGCGCTTTAATGAAATGTGTCTGGGCTTGGTGGAGCAGGAGCTGAGGTGGCTTGTCACCGTTTGTTTATTTTTCTTATTTGCACCTTAAACTGCGCACAAAAGTATGCTACAGCTTTCATAATCAACACAATTTATGTTCCATTTTTGCCAAATATTTTTGCCCCCAAAACTTTACGATTAAGTAATTTAAAAAGTTATGTGTAAAAAATTACTCAAGTTGAGGCAATATTTTTAGTTTGAATGGCACACGTGCATTTGTTATTAATACCTGCAATTTTTGGGGAATATTTTTTGAATTGTCTGTAAGGGAAAAGTTTTCAAAGGGGGTAACATCAATCAAAATGAAACATCAATCACTTGTAGAGTCAAGCACTGACATTGATTGTAGGTGTTAAAGAGTAAGGGGATGATCTTTGGCATGTAAACACAATTTTATTTGACGTTTTAATATTTGGGATGGGAAAGGTGTAGTCACATTATAGCAGGGGGTCAGAAAAGACTTTTTTCCTTAGCTTTGCTCGAGCGCTGCTGATGTAGTTCACAAGCATCTTTAAGCCCAACATATTGACAACTTTTCTCAACTTTCTCACAGTGGCGTAGATAGCTTTTTGTAATGGGGGGTGATGAAGTCATAATTTTGAAAAAATTTTTGAGTTCTTAGAATTATATTCAAAGTTATCGGGTTAAGTCAAGCTGCCATGCCATGTTCTGGGTTTCAGTAAAGTGAATTCCAATTTTTACATATTCTCTCCAGAAAAAGAAAGAAATCCGTACCTAACCTTTAGTGTCTAATTTCTCTTTATGACGGATTCAAATTAGAACGCTGTAATATGATCAACCCAATCAATTTGATACAACAGCGCATTTAACAAATTCGGAATTCGACAATTCGCTGTTAAAAGGGAAATTGGTATAGGCCTGCAGAGCTCCTGCCTTCCCCCTCCCGAAAATTATTAAAAAAAAAAATATTTTTGATGGACCGCGAATTATTAAAAATTTTGAGGCAAAATATTGCGGGGGTATCTTTTAAACAATTTTTGAAATATGCAGATTTCCTTTTCTTCAAAAAACAACGAATTTGTGAACGACCCCAAGAATTCAAGTCCTAAGTAAAAAAAAATAAAAAAATGCTCTTAAATTTAGGAATCAAAAGGTTCGGCAGTCAGACATTTTTCTATGTGTGTGTCTTTAAATTTCAAAAATTTTAGCTTGATCTTTGCACATAATTTTTAAAAGATTGAGTGGTAGTAAAAAAGTTGATTTAATGAATAATTATCGGTGAAAAGCTTTCCACACTCAAATAATGAAAAGGATCTGGCGGGATGTAAAAAATCGAATTGCCACATTTGGCTGCTAAAAAGATCAATATTTCGAATATATACACAAATTTCGTTTCCACCAGCGAACACACAGACCGCAAACACAAAATTTTTCAGCAAATGTTGTCAGTTAAGTATTATTTTTGTAAAAGAAATATTGGAAAATGTATCTTAGAACCGGTTCGGTTCGCGTTTTTTGCGTCCGACGAACCGCACCATAAACCGAACCCCTAATATTTTTGACTCCTCAAACCTGAACCCGGACCGGACCGCTTTTTCAAAAAATTAGGTTCGGTTCACAAAATTAAGTAGTTTTTCCAACGACACATACAGGGAAATATAGAAATTGCTTTTAATCTGAGTGAAATTATTCAAAAAGATCTCTAATCTTACGACATTTCTGTAGGTCAGATTAATATATACAATCACCGCAGATAATGGAGCGAGTATGGATCGAGCAGGAGAACTTTTAAAAGACAACGCAGAGCAGAAAAGGATTTTTGATTTGGACGATACAGTTTGTTACCGAGTTTTTTAAGGAAGTTAAGTTTGACATTTGTAAGAAACTCAGTACTCATGAAATCTATTGCATATAGAATAGTTGAATAAAACCCATGCCTAGACGGTGTGACGCTATGAAACTCAACCTACAAAATGGGCGATCATTGACTAACTTTTAAGAGTTTGGAATTTAGAGTTCATTAAAAGAGCTTAACCTAAAAACATCTGAAGTTGATAGATTTCTTTCGAAATATGTCCAAGGGAACATACATCAACAAATGTTTTCAAATTTTGAAAAGGTCAAAAAGGTTTAATCTTTTTGATCTAAGAACTAATATTGATTAACAGCTCCTAGAAGATATATTGCTTATTAACTTAAGCTAAGCAGTTCTCTAAAGTTGTAAATGTCACTTATGAATTTGAAAGTTTTAATAATGAAACAAAAGAATATTATTTTAGAAATCAAGTATTAATAAATCAAAACTTATCTTTAATGCTCAAGCGAACCGAGGTTCGACCCAAACCCCGGTTCAGGGGGGTTGCAGAAACCGGTCCGCGAACCGAACCTTTGACATCACAACGGGTTCGAACACCCGGACCCGCAAAATTTTAGAGGTTTGCAGCCTTGATTTTTTCAAGTCGAGTAAAAGAGTAAAAGTGTCTGTCCGCAATCCGCTCGGTCAATAACCATTAAAGTTGGAAATGGTGATGGTAATTAAATTTCAGAGTTAAGTCACTAAAATCATTGGATGACCCAGCTATTTTTTGCATGAAAATCGTTCACAAGTGACAATCTATCGTCTGAACTTTTTAGAGCCCACAATTTCTAATAGAGCTTCTGAAATCCTGCCGGCTTCTCTGCTTCCATTGCCCACCCCTATAGGTATAAAGTAATCACATTATAGCAGAGGTGCCAACCTTTGTGAGCAGAAAACGGGCAGCGAGCTTTAAAACAAATTTCGGCCGTTGCTGATTTCGATATGCTCTACACATTGACAATTTTATTCGAAACCTCGCAAATTTCCAATTTCTCTGCTTACATTGCCGACCCCTGTAGTTTTAGCATCTTTAATCATTTTATTAATTTTCCCTGGCAGTTTCTTCAGTTAGCTTTATGTAGGTTGAACCAAAGCTCAAGCTCTGGCTTTCTTCCATCTGTTCCACGAAATCTCGCTTAGAAAACACAAGACACATATCAATAAAGCTGTCACATACGCTATCAACAGCATTCTGCATTCCTTTAGTGTTAACGGTTTGAATACTGGTTCCGTTTCCTTTAGTACCGGCACCAGACCCAACTCAATGGCCTTGCTGTAGCTGTAAGTTCGCCAATGATGTCCCAGACCAAACTCTTGTGACTTCACATACAATTTATAGAATTTTTGCAAAAAAGGTGAATTCCGTTGCAAGGGTAAGCGTCGGAAGTAGCTGGCAGTGCAAATATCCGGACTGGTCAACCTAAAGATTGGTCTACGTAAACGACTCTGCTGTATATCCAGGCGTTCGGCATACTCCGTACTGCTGCAGTAAGCATAGCTGGTATTGAAGCTCTCCAAATGATGTACCAATGTGGAGCTGTTGACCACCAAAAGACGCGACTGCAGTGCAACCGGCAAACGATTCGAGTTGAAGTACATTTCCACCTCGGTGTCGGTGAGCATGATTTGCAATTGTGAGTCCAAAAAGTCCTGGACACTGTTGATCTGTGGCTCACCCACCCGGGCACTAAATCTTGACGACAGACCCGCCAATCGTATGGACCACAGTACAAAGGCACCCCACAGGGCGGCCACATGGATGCACTTGTAGGCATCTGGCAGCTTCCTGAATGAAATGGAGCTCAGTGGCTGTAAAAAGAATACCAACAAAGTCAGGTGTATGCCTCGCAGGCCATTGCCAGTACAGAGCTGCCAAGCCAGAGCCATGGCCAGTAGGAGAATAACCAAAAAGCAACCATTCAGCTGTATGACATCGTACATAAATCTAGCCAGAGGCGCTTCCCGCTGCCATGGCACCAGCAAACAGGTCTTGGTATTGCCCAGCGGAAAACTGCCAACTGTTTGAGCGGAAAATGGCTGCATCTGGGAGTATGCGTGAATGCCAATGTCGATCTGGCCCCGAGCAGCTGCCAGTAAAGTGTGGGCGTGGTAATTGTACCTGTTCACTTGGGGCGTGGGCTCAAGATGTAGCCGTCCATTGATTTGTTGAATGAAGGCGGAAAGCAGAAGGCCCGCCTCACCAGCCAGTTGTCCATCTGAAAGCTGAAATGGAAATCACATAAAATAAATCAAATTGTTGCATTCATTTGGTGGGAGTAGGACAAGGTTTAGTTCAATAGGAAGGAGACCAGTTCTAAGAAGCTTATAACCCAAGATTATGGTTCGAAAATGCATAGACGAAGTATTTTTTCCAAAAAAAATAAATATATGGACCAAAGCTTTTTTCAAAAAAAGGAATACAGGTTCGGTATTTCATTAATAACTTAGTTTCAGTTAGTGTTTCAGTACAGAAAACCCAAGAAACCTTAAGCGAAACGGTTCTAAGGGGTTTGACTCTTTCAATAATCCCTTAAAAAATGTTTTAAATATCAGAGGTGTCCACAGTCAGTACAATAGCAGCACAATTGTTTTTGTAAAGCATCAAAGCATCATAATCCGAACATACTGATATAGAGCATCTGGCTTAACCAGTTTTGCTCCATTTCTTTTCTTTGAACTTAAACCTTTTTCTTTTCATGTCTAGCTGCTTGCACTGCCATAAGTAGTGTGTGGGCATTCTTTCTTATGCTTACCTGAAATACTGTGGGTGCATCCTGAAATACTGGTACTCGAAACTCGTAACCTTTAACATTGCTCACCACATTCAGCTCCAATTTTTCAAATGGCTTTCCAGTCAAATTACGTAGTGTAATTTTAGGAAACGGCGTATAACTTAAAAGCTCATTGCGTACATCAATCGTTTCATTTTTGTTGCTCCATTTTATACGCTGAAAACTCAATAGTACCCTTAGATACTTATTCTGCCAGCACCAGGTAAAGAATTTTTCCAATTGTTTTCTTGTAGGAGGAACATCTCCCAGTCGCTTGTAAATGAATAGCATTTGGGCCAGATGCAAACCCGACAACGTATCATTTAGCACCCTCAGAATTGGTTCCTTTTCGGGCACAACACTGCCAATATCCACAAAAATCATCGTCCTATAGCCCAGCAAAGAACGTAGACTGCAATTTTGTCTCAGACCCCAAGCCACAATGGGTACATTCAGATCCTCAGTCAGCGCATGCTGTAGCGATCGAACAACAATGTGTCTTGGACGAAGAAATACTTGATTCAGCTTATAAGTTACAAAACTCTCGAATTTTCGACTGGAATGTAAATATTTTGTCAGACTGCAAATGAATTCAATCTCATTAGTTCCCACATTAACACTGTACATGGGATAGCCGCTGATTTTGGGCAGTAAGAGCAGTAATAAGCCACAGAACTGTATGAAACCCACCATGGTAAGGCACTGAACCTGTGGTTGGCTGGGTACTAAGCTTAAATACTTGTAATCTTTAACTTGATCTTTGAAATTGAGAATTAATTTGGGTTATTAGTGAAAGTCATGATATGTAAGCAGAGGTGTTAAGTGGCCTGAAATGCCAATTAAAAGTATTTGAACCGAAGAATGACTTGGCAAAAGGCACTAGCTAGGTGTACTACCCTTTTGTTTTGTAAAGGAAAGGGAAAAGAAAACTGCGTAAATAAGTTTATTTTTAGTGAAAAGTGATTTTTTTATATTTGGCTTAACCCTAATTTATTTTGTATACTCTTAACTGCTGCGATATCCTGAGTGAATACACAGCGTGTAACTTATAGAAATGAAGCGAAAAATAACTAAAATTTATCTTGTTCAAAAAATAATTATTAAATGAAATAAAGTTTGCATACTTTGAAGGGCATTTTTCAAGATATTTCTTTTTGTATATAAGTTGGGTTAATAAAACATCAAACTCTTGTTCTTTTAACATTTCAACGATTACAGCACAAGGCTGAATTAGTTTAAAATTTTCAAACTGAATCCAAAATTCTCGTTTAAGTTGGACTTTAGAATATAAAATAAAGAAAAGCTAGCTTCGGCACGACCTATGTTTAGATACCCTTGCAGCTTGTATGATTTATATAAATTAAGATTTTAAAGGATTTCCTTCGAACATTCTTAGCTTACTTATTTCCCAAACTCAGCAGGCGCTATTAGCCATGGGCGCGCATACTGATTAATCACAGATCAGTTCATCTATCTGGTTCACATATCACTAACAAGTGTCGATACTCCCGACTATTTGTATGTATCATCTCTAACTCACACACTCATCTTTTTGATATTGTGTGACAGTCATTCTTAAGCACGCCACCTCAAATAAATCTGAATTCTCATCTTATCTGTGTCTTAAACTTAATAGTTAAAGTGGCTTAAATAGCCACAACCATATGGCGGTTCCAGTTTATCCAGCTCCAACAGCCTATCGATTTAGCATGTCAGATCCAGTTTATCTAACTCGTTCACAGCATCACCAACAAGTGAGTCGATAGTTTTGTTATCGAGTTGGTCCGTCTGTCCGTCCGTCCGTCTGTCTGTTTTAACAACCAGATCTTAGTGTTTGTAAAACGGGTGATAAGGTCTGACTATAAGTATGGGACAAATGCTTGTTTGTCTGTACGCAGATCAAGTTTGTTTGACAAATTTCTGCTCACGCCTTCTTCTAACCGCAATTTGGAAAATCGTTAGAGCTACCACAGTTTTAAGCTTGAACTAGTGACTTATATTTCAGTAGGTATTGGCTATTCTGTATATGAATACGATTTGCCGAAGAAATACAAAAAGATATGAAGGTCCACCCCATTATGCAAAAAATGATAAAACAAAGAGTCAAGCTAAAAAACACATTCTTTGGGTTTAGGGATAAAAGATTTTCATGTCGGGTATACAACACTCTTACTTGTTTTTAATTATATGTTCTCCATTTTGATCCAATACCTTCTTGCCATCTTTCAGGGAAGATATTGCCATTCTACGCTCAGAAAATTTTTGATCCTTGCAAGCAAAATACTGGTTCAATTGGTTTTTGACGTCCTGTTTTGAGGTCAAGTGGAGAATTACATATAGACTCAGACCCACAATACAATTTATTTGAACAGACCGGAACAAGTAATAGTCCAAAGATGCCAAGTCTGGAGAATATGGTGGGTGTGGTAGCGCATCCTATTCAAGCTGCAAAAGCTTTTGGCGAGTCATCAAACTTGTGTGAGATCTCAAATTTCGTTCTGTAAGAACATGAGAAACCCATATGTCAAGCTTGGAAATTAATCCTAGATGTTTCATGTGCTTGTGAACGGTCGCGTTAGAGAAATTTAATCTTTCAGCAATCTCTCGAGCTGGTTTTCGACTATTTGCATAGACCAACGACTTTTATTTTATCCACATCGTCTTCAAGAGGCCCTTCTGGACTGCACCACGTCCTCAAGATCTAAATTTTGGAATTGGCGTTCGGTCAACATGCATCTTCTCGTACACCACTTTGCCTTGCATGAACTGTATATTTACCCTTTGATAGTAAAACAAAATAGGAAATGCTGTTTCGCTCCTCCACGATAGGGCACCAAACAAAAACTAATTAACAAGCGCGTGTGTGTCGGCAGCATCCAGAGTTATCACCAACACTTTAATTTAAATAAACAAAGCTCTTATTTACTCTTTTTCTTCGCTCGTATAGTCTTTACGTCTCGCTTCTGCCTATACGAAGGGCAACACCGACTTCATAAGTGTTCTCTCGACACTTTCTCTCCGAGCGAAGGATTTGTTGTTGGCTGCGAATGCTTTCGTGTGCATCAGACAGCCACGAGCACACTACACACAATCTATTTCTAGTGGTTCTTGTTTTTCCATAAATATTTTCTTCATTTGTATAGGTATCCAAGCGGTCGTAAGCTGATTTTGGGCAGCTACCGATTGAAGTTTGAAATCGACTAAAAATTATATAATGGATTTCAGAACAGCTTGGGTTGGAGACGTTAAAATTTTTTTAAATATATTTCAAATATCAAACAAATAAATAAAAAACGCAAATCGTTTTAGAATGATAAACAATATTACAATAATTAGTTTATAATTTTTAACGTTTACATTAATGTCTCAAAGATCAATTGCTTTCAATTCCACCGACTCTTCAGCACAACTTTTGAAGACTACAAATTTTGTCGATTTTTGGAATTCAGAAGAGTAAACAGATCGATTTGCTGGCAGATCAGGTTTGTTTTCAATGGGATCAGAAATGTATAAACTTTGGGAAGGTAATATATTATATACTGGCTTTTTGTAGTTGGATTTTGAAATAAGTCTGCTCACAAAGTAAGCTGATAAAACTATTTATTAATATACGAGAACCAGGCTTCCAACTTAGGCATTATTTTTAATAACACACTTTCGTGCAGTAATCATATTACTAAAGCGGGACTGAAGAGACAACTGTCACTGTCTCAATTTTTTCTACCGATACAAATCAAGTTACTGATTGCAAAAACATATCTTATACCCTCAATATTTTATGGAATCTACATATTCGGACACTCAACTTTAGATGACATGAGAAAATTAACGGTAGCTTTTAATTCAATTGCTAGATACATTTATAATCGTCGACTCTCTGACCATATTACTTCTCTAGCATGTACGATTTTTGACCTTAGCCTAAAAGAATGGATTGACTTTAGAACATTAATTTTCTTACCCAAGATTATAGTAACGAAAGAACCAAACTATCTTTACTCCAAGTTACATTTCTCTGCCTGTCAAATAATTTGAATTAACCCTAGACTTAAGCTATCTTGCTCAGAGCGACATTTTTTTATACCTGCTATCCGACTATGGAATGAATTGCCTAACCATTTAAAGACTAACCAATTAGAATGAAAAATAATTTAAAATTTACAGTAAAATTAGTTATATAAACTAAAACAATTGTTAGTCCTAAAGGCCTACACTCAGATAAGATAAATTTTTAGTTCGGACAGAGTTTTTATACAAAAAGACGCCTTTTCAAACGTATTCAGATTTAGTTGTAAAAAAAAATTGTTTCTATTTCATGTAAAATATCGTTGCCAAAATAAAAAATTTATCCGTCTGAGTATGGGTCTTAAGTAAAACTCTCATGTTATATGTTAATGTGACAGGTGCATTAAATATAAGTTTTAATTGCATAGCAAAAAAAAAAAAAGGGAATAATGAAAATAAAAACTCGTAACACTCCACTTACTTAATACTGGCATAACCCAAAAAATACGATATTTTGACTTAATGATGCAGGATATTGTACTATTTTCGTATTGTTAGCTCTTTTACTTTGTCGATGTGATATGAATTATGTCTCAATATAATTTTACAGGTTCATTTCATGTTAATGCAAGAACGTCATATCTCAGTTGTCCCGCATAGGTGAGCAAACATACATTGATTTTATAATATTTTAATTAATTAACTCGAAACTAAAAGAACCATTTTTTTCTGGGTTAAGTCCATTGAGAACTTTAAACGTGTTTTTCTCAAAATGGATTATTTTGAGTTATGCCAGTATTGAAGTAAGTGAGCGATAAGTAGAAAACGATATTGACGGCTCCAAAACTTTAGTTTTTTAAGCACTTTTCTGCTGCTTGTGCGCGAAATAGCATTATTTTCTTTCCTTCTTTCTTTTGTTCTGTGCCCATCACTCACATTTAACTGCATTTTATTGTGCTTAACTTTTGTCTACTTCTGCTGGACATCTCTGCACATATCCTAGACTGGGTAAATAGAAAATTCAATTTAAAGCAATTGCTTGCTTGACTATGGTATGCCCAGCATTTTTGTTGAATTTAGCCTAGCCCTTGGCAAAACTTTCCACAGCCAATCCGCATAGCATACGTTTCGTTCCCATTCTCCCATTCTCGTCATTTTGCTGTTCCGCTCCTTGGCAAGTTGGCCACAAACAAGCTTCCTGTATCGATGAAGGTACACACGTACACAGCTATCGCCCAGCAGCCCCCCGGCCAATATCTAAGTGAAAACACAGATCAACAGCACGACAATCAGCACAGGAACAGGCACATTCCATTTCCCAATCCCAGAACTCGCACCTGCAAACGTGGGCAAAGACAAGGCCGCAGGCCCAGAGGCAGTGCTGTCTGTCTTAGGGTCGGTTGGATTCCTATTCCGCCTGCTGCCACTGCCACCCTCGCTTTCATGATTGGTGAGCAGAGGCTTGGGGCATGTGGCAATGTCTATTTTTGCACGTAGTATAGGCTAGTTGCATTTCTTGGATTGCATTTAAGCAACATTTATGCATTTTTAATGTGACAGCTGAAATGATGAGACGGCGTAGGCAAGCCAATAATACCGCCTCCCCATCCTCCACCCACTCCTTCGTGCTGACAGCGTGTACACACAACCTGACTGGCTGGTTATGAAATGTGAGAATGTGCAGGTTCAGCTCATGCATTATGCAGTGTCAAGAAAATTTCACTATCGTTGAGGCAAGTCTGGGTCACGGATATTACAGTAAATCATTAGATAATGTGCCGGAGATTTGCTTGAGCCTAGGCCATACCACTGGGCTTATATAAAATTTATTATGGTAGGAATATGGAATACAGAGATGTATTTCAATAGGGATATTTGTGAGGTCCGCTTCAATTCCAATTACGACTAACCAGCAAATTGCCATTTGCAACTATGCAAAACGGATGATTTTCCAATTTTGGCATTGTATCGTTTCCTCAAATATTTTGATTACCAAATCGTTTCTTCAATTTGGGGCTTGAATGGCTGACCGCCAAACGTCAGGCTCCCCCCACACATTAATGGGCCACTCCAAACCTCACACAAATGACGCCATGACCACAATTGACTGCCAACTAGGCGCGTGCATAATCATTGCAATTTTGTATTTCCCCCTATAGCCGCCACTCGAATGCCAAATGCCACGCAATAACCACAACAAGCAACAGAGTAAAACTGGTCCTTTTGCCTGGTCGGTGCCGGCACACCGAAAACCCAATCGCTGACTCGTAAGTATGCAATGCTTTTTTGCGCCGTAGAAATGGCATTGGTGTTTATTAGCATGATTAGCCCCGTTGCAGGCAGCATTGCGGGCGCACAAATTGCAGACGCATTGCAATTGGGTCAGCGGGGCGGATCACGGGTATAGGGGGTAGACCAGTCTTTCATATGAAACAGTTCAGTGCGGGGCGTGGCAGATGTCAGAGAATCTTGTAATTTGATTTCAACATCATCCCGGCAATCGTCGCTGCTGTTTGTTTGTCGGTTTGCCAGTAACCAGCCATGACATTTGCTGATTACACTAAACACCAAAAGTCAGCGTGAGTGTGTGTGTTGTGATGAAGTAAAATGCTCGTATAAATATCAAATGGAAAGATAAATCAGATTCATTATTAATATTTATTAACCCTTAATTTTGGTTATTTTGCGTTTGGATTTCGGATTTCCTAAATAGAATTGAATGACAGCATATTTACATATACCAGCGGTGGGCACCAAAATCTAGCGAAGTGGCGCTTAAACCACTATATGATAAAGTAGTGGGTCGCAAAGTCGCGGTGCTTGAACTCGTTCTGTGGATTTTATTTCATTGCATTTTTTTAAAGGGATGAATGCCCGACCTTGGAGGAAGCCTTTGGATTTTCAACACTGTGCTATGCATTTTGAAGTTAAAAGCAGAGATGCAAACCGGTTCTGAACCGAACCGGTTTTAAACCGAACCGCCTTTTTTCGCTCGTGAACCGAACCGTAAGCCGAACCGGGTGTTTCAAAAATGCTGAACCGAACAAAAACCGAAAAATAAAATGGTTCGGTTCGGTTTACTTCAGCTAGGTATTGAGTTTCTGGCGAATAGTGAGCAAAATTAGCAATTAGCTTTAAAATATTACAAAAATACTTGGAAAAGCAGGTTTATTGTAAAAAAGCTAAGAACATCAACCTTATTAAATTTGCTAAGGACCCAAAATTGTAATAAGCCAAGTCTTGATGGGGGTCAACTTACTTTATACTCAAATGTTAACTTTTTATCTTTAATTGAGATTGGGTTGAAAGAAAATGAGTAAAAGTATTTCTATGTCTGGCAGTCAAGCAAAATTATGGTTGAAAAAAGGGAGGACGACATAGCTCAGTAATTGTCAACTCTTTAAAAAGAAGAGCTCCGCCTATTTTTGAATTCGATTTCTTAGATTCCAGGAATCAATCCTGCTATCAGAAGAAGTGAAAAAGGTAGCTAAATCTCATTTAATGTTAATATACAACAAAATTCAAAACGTTACTGAAAACATATCGGATATTCATTCAATTCCATAAAAAAGTAAAATATCGATTGTACGCGTTTACCTAAAGATTATTAAATAATGGAATATTTATCGGGAAAGTCAACTTAAGCATAGCTCGAATAGTTTTAGCATTTCCACCCACACAAGTGTCAGAAGAATAAACTTTTTCCACATTGGAGTTTGTTTTACCAGACTTAAGAGCCAATATTGATGAAAATATGCTAGGAGATAGTAGTAGTAGTAGTAGTATTATGTACAATCAAGGGACCTTCCCAGACTCCTTCAAGCGTAGCATTATATTCCCAATTTATAAGAAGGGATACCCATCTAACGCCAGCAACTTCTGGGGGGAATATCTTGCCTTAACGTCATGATGAAAATTCTAGCGGAGTGCTACTTTCGCGCTTGACTGAATGGGTTAACAAGATGGATCTACTAAGTGAATTTCAGAATGGATTTCGAAAGGGCTATTCTTACAGTCGATAGCATCTTTGTCCTAACGTCAATTGCTCAGTCTTATCTCCAGTCCAAGATACCCAGTGAATAGAAGAAGTCTGTTCTACAAACTGAGCAACATCGGGCTATCTACTAAAATGCTCAAGGCAATATTTCAGCTGTACGACAATAACACAGCATCGGTTTTACGGGACGGTTCCAGACTTTCTGATTGGTTTTAACACTAACTGTGGAGTCAAGCAGGGCTGTATTCGATCCACTTTTTTTTCTCCCTTTATGTTGACGACATCACAAATGCCCTACCAGGAGGTTGCCTTTGCTGGAAAACTGTTCAAAGTGTTGATGTATGCCGACGATATGTGTCTTTTGCCGATTCTCCCATAAATGCTTTGAAGAAATGATTAATACGCTACACGAATATTGTAGAGAATGGTACCTTCAAATCAACAGGTAGAAATCCAAAAATCCTTGATAATTAGACAGGGTGGCGGGCGTTACTCTCGACTAGAATTCGGACGATAGATGGTGTTACCCTTGAAAGGTAAGAGCTTCAAATATCTAGGAGTACTTAGTGAGAGTTCAAGACACTCCGAAGATCATAGCTAGACAACTTCAAGGCGAAAGATCAGTTCTTTGAAATATGGTCTAACATCTCAAACGAGTACTGCACGTCAGTATCGACTTTGGAAACCATCTACTGTGGCAGCAATCCCAAGCACAAATATTGCACAAGCAAAAGGAGCACAGTGAGGACTCTGTATAAATCCCTGGACCTCAACAGGATCGAAAGAATTACTTCGATGACAACCTAGGTGTGGAGAGGATAAGCGCTATCTTCGGGACGAGATGTGAGCCCTTAGCCCTAATTTTCAACCTCACAGGGTAACACTGTCTCGGGATTGTACCCTCTGCAATATGAGTGCCAAGGAAGATGTGGCTCACTTTGTTGGAATCTGCTTCATCTTAAAGGAGTTTTACGTATGTTGCACTTTAGCGTCTATCCCTATCTGAAAACGAACTCAACGCTTTGCTTAACGGGGGAAAACTGGATAACGCCTTGCAGCTTTCATCAAAGACGCTTTGCAATACCGCAACAGCATCATAAGCGAGGTGTTCTAGATCCCACCTGCCTATAACGGGCATCCAATTAGCGGCTACATTATGCTAATTTCAACGGACATTTTTATTCAACCATGTTGAAAACAAAGAAGAGGAGTAAAAAAGACTTAAAAAACTTTTGCTTATTAATTAACTTCCTTTAACAATTGCTTAATCAGGTTAGCCAGCTATAGTTTAATTTTACTTGTAAAATATAATAAATAAAAATACTACTACTGCTAGGAGATATATTATATTATTAAGTTTATCTAAAGTTCCATTATATTGAGTTAATTTAAGTCTTTTAAGATCTGTTTTATTCCTGTTGTTTTTTAGAAATCCACGTATACAAGTATATTACAACATGCAAATGGAAATGTCTAATTTGAGTTTATTAAAATGAAATGTTTAATATAATAGGCTGTATTACTCATATCGAAGTCGACTTTTCTATGAACTTAAGGATTTCGAAATAGAATTGTTTAAGTTTATATGTCAGAGATAACTTGATCAGGTCAAAAAAATTAATCATCAGGTGTGTTTCAGAAACCTCTGAGATTTTTGTGAACGATTTAATTTTGGATGGAACTAATTTAGAGGAGTCTTTATAAACCAGGCCAGTGGTTCAAAAGCCTAATTTTCCTAATTTTCAGTGGTTTGCATCCCTGGTTAAAGAGGCTCCTCTCTGGGAAGGGAGCACTGGACTATTATAAACTACCTTGAACTACCCTGAGCCTAGCTATAGACGATTGGGTCATGTCGCCTGTACTTAACCTAAGAGGTGCCTACATTATGTTGCTCCTTTAAAAACAAGTAAGAAAATCGGTCAAGCCGCACTGTAATATACTCTGTACCTGCAGTAGCAGCGCTGCTTTCTTTTGGTCATAACTTGACCAATATATGGCGCCACTACTGGATTTTCCAAACTGATAAATACACAGAGAAAACAAAATTGGCTACACGTCAAAACCTAAACGCAGCGTATTTCACCTGTTAAATTGCACACGCTGCGTGTGAGAAAATTCAAAAAGCCACACGGGACGTCGTGGAAAAGCTACATGCGACGTGTAGGAATTAAAAATCTGAATGCAAAATGTAGAAAAGTTAAATGCTGCGTGTGCAAAGGCAAAGTCTACACGACATTAGAAAATCAGCTCATTTCCCCAAATAATTCTACATTTTCATGCAGCAATCCGAATACCACACGGACAGCAATACGTAACT